>JASFDH010000581.1:0-21753 GCA_036937195.1 Nidularia pulvinata
CCTCCTCTTTCTCCTCCTTGTCCTCGTGCTCCGCCTCTTCCTCCTCCTCCTCCTTGTCCTCCTCCTCCTCCTCCTCCTCCTCCTCCTCCTCCTCCTCCTCCTCCTCCTCCTCCTCCTCCGCCTCCTTGTCCTCCTCTTCTGCCTCCTTCTCCTCTACCTCCTCCGCCTCCGCCTCTTCCGCCTCCTCCGCCTCCTACTTTACTCCTCCGCTTCCTACTCTTTTACCCTCTTCTACATTTAGCCTCCTTTTCACCCCTCATCGAGCCAGTATGTGAATGATGCCGCGCACCCTGGTCTCTAAAGCCTCAAGAAGGCACGTGTGATACTTTGGTTCATCTCCTTCAGCAGACGGACAGCCTCTTCAAGGGCCGTCGCCGCCCGTTCCTGTGCTGCCACTGACCGCTCCAGCGCGGCTAGAGTCTTTATTTCCTCTCCACCCATTGCACGAATCTTCTTGGTCGAGCCAGTCCTTCCATCATCCTCCGCGTGTCTCTTCTTCGTTGGCAGGGCCTGGTCCTCGTCCTCTCTTCCCTCTCTTCCCGTGAACGAACAGCCGGACTGGCGGATGGCGCATCTCTCACATGCTGCTGCTTCTTTATCCACTCGTATCCAGCACTCCATGTCATGTGAAATGCATCGCTTGCACCTCGCCATCGTCGGCTTCCATTCGACAGGATCCGCGTTTTTTGTTTTCGGATGAGGCACCCACTTGCGTTGTTTGGAGCCAGTCGGCGCATTGCCTCCGTCAGACTGGTCTGAGCTATCGTCCACGTTGACTTCCACAGGTGTTGTGATGCTACGCGCCTTCTTGGCCTTGGCAGGCAAAGCCTCTTGCTATCGTAGAATTTTAGCTGAGCTCCAAATTACAGCGACGGATTACTTGCCTTTTTTACACCATCAACGCGACGTTCTGTTCTTTCTGCCGCTTTGTTCTGCTCTGCCCGTGCTGCCTTCTCGACATCGCGTCGCCTCTTCTCTTCTGCCTCGCGCGCAGCCTTTTCTTCCGCCTCTCGTGATGCTTTTGCTTCCTCCTCTCGTTTTGCTTGCTGCAGAGCGAGTAACTCCTTCATCATAGCTCGTTCCTCCTGTTCCTGTTCCTCTCGTTTCTCGCGCCGCCGCTCTTCCTCTTCTCGCTCTTTTGCGCGCTCCTTCGCCTTTCTCGCAAGTTGTGTGACGAGAGTGTCAATGTCCAGGCTAGCTGGGGCTGACATAGTGGACAAGGATAAGTTGACAGCTGGTGGTTCCAATTCATATATTGGGTTGAATTTGGTTAAGCTTCGACGTATCCAAGAGTCGATCTGCCACAGTATTGAGAAGCGCGCCGCAGCCACACAACCGAACCAATCACTGCTATGTTTCATCTCTTCTCTCAGGGTTTGCCTGTCCTCCTCCTTGTTCACCGCCTTTTCCTCCTTCCTACCGCCTTTTCCTACCCGTATCAAGCTACGCCTCAGTGGTCTCACAGCCATCGAATTATGCTTTGGTGATTTCGAATTTACTATGGGGTAATCCTTTAGAAGACGGAGAATCCAGCCTATACAGGAAGTCTAACGCATACGCTTTTGGATTTATGAGAAGATTCGTCAGAAGAATACACTACGGAAGACTAGGCGGATCCACGTTTTCCTCTTTTGCTGGTACCATCAGCCCATGTTGTTAGGAGGATATTTCGATGCTTCACGCGAGGGTGAATTTCCATTGCTTGTATTACAAACTGGTACACTTCCTACAGACAGTTTTCTGTGCGTTTTATTTCTACTGGTTTCATTGATTCTTCTCGTGATGTGCTTCCGTATCTGAAAGTCGTGCAAGTGTAGTGATAGCGTCATCCTTTGTCAGAACGTTATTCGCTGTCAAAGATTCTACATGGCAAGTCCATCAATCCCCTCCCGGTCTAAAGAAGCTGAAGGATGTGCAGAAGTAGCAGCCAGCTCCACATTTTCGCGCTTTCGACGTAATATCCGCGGGGCAGTCTTGCTTAAAAGTCTTCTGATTTGAACTTTAACGGCCTATTCCAACCACAACCAACCATGTTGAAATTCTTCCCTCTGTTGGCCACTCTTGCCGCTTGCATCGCCAACTGCACCGGGTATGCCGCGATCCTCACATACGATAAAGCATACGATGATCCCAATGGCTCGCTCGCAAACGTAGCCTGCTCGGACGGTACCTATGGCCTCCTCACGAAGGGCTACACCACCTATGGATCCCTTCCTACTTTTCCCCGTATCGGTGCTACGTCCGCGATCGCGCAGTACGACTCTCCGAGCTGCGGTACTTGCTGGGAGCTCACATTCACGGATGCCAATGGGCGCAACAAGAGCGTTAACGTGTTGGCTATCGACCACGCCTCGCCAGGATACAATATCGCTTTCAAAGCCATGGACGAGCTCACCAGCGGCCAAGCTACTCATCTTGGGAAGATCAACGTGGCTGCGAAGCAGCTCAATTCGTCTGTTTGTGGGATGTAATACGAAGTAAGTGGACAGTCGCTGCTTGCTCTCAGGAATTGATGGCTCATTGTTGGTCTTAACATTACTGCAGATTGGACTATGATGTTGAAGTTATCTAGTAAATTCGAGGCAGCGTAATCGAACCATGTATATGAGCTCTATAGCGAAAAATAAAGCTAAATCACGTCGAGTTAAAACCTCTAAATCCCTATATATATTAAGAGACTCTACTTCGTCTTACAGCATCCTACCGCTCCACCATCCCAAAATCAAAATAAAGAACCTCCCCCAGCGCAAATCAGATAATCATACTTCGAGTCCATTCCGCCAGCAAGCACCGGCGTATCGTCGTAAAACACAGGAAACTCATACTAGGGTCTCGCCTCTGGAGCCAGGAATTAAGAAAGGTCCAATCAAATAGGCCAATAGGAACCCAAACAGCATGATCCTCCACGTCGGCACGTACGTCTGCACCTTGCCCATATCCACAGCCTCCAGAAGACTCCGCTCCAGTCCCTTCGCCATCGCCTCCATCCCAAACAACGATCTTGCTCTCTGCCTTGCCCTCTTAGCCAGGGCATTGCGCTCCTCCTCGTCAAGCGACACGATCTCCACCAGCGCGTCAGCCCACTGCTCCGCATCTGGCGTCCGGAGCCAGCCCGTCCTCTCGCTCCGAGGATGATCGACAACGCTCTCGGTCGGCCCACCGCTGTTGCACGCTAGCACCGGCACGCCGCAGCCCATCGCCTCTACGGGGACGATGCCGAAGTGTTCGTTCGTAGGGGTGTATAGGAGGGCACGTGTAGATGGGCTAAGGAGGAGCGCGGTACGCTGGCCGGTAGTGAAGTTAAGGAGAAAGAGTATTTGTGGGTTTGTGGATGTTCCGCGTGGGAGAGGGGCATCTTGTGTGGAAGAAGAGGGGGGAGAGATAACGTTGTAGGTGAGAGATAGGCCATTAGCGAGAGTGATGAGGGAGGAGAGTGTTTCGGTATTATCTTCTAAGCGGGGGTCGTAGCCTCCTGTCGGGTTAATGGCGTGTTGGCACGAGTGGTGCTACTTTTGTGTGGTGAGATCTTACCTGCTAGTATTAGACGCATGTCTTGCAGCTCTGGCCGGTCAGAGATTTTTCTTTTTAGCATGGCATATGCTTCGATAGCGAGTGCTGCATTCTTTTTCTTTTCGAAGCGGTTTAGGGAGAGTAAAGTAGGGCGTTCACTATATGATAAACGATGAAGTCACCACAAAAGATTGACATCGAGGGCTGACTTACGACACTACTGCGGCAATTTCAGGATTTGAATGATCGACTTCCGACTCGTAAGCAGAGATGTTGATTCCGGGATAAATGACGCTCGGAGTCTGGCGTATGGAAGGGAAGTATGACTTGAAGATCCGCGCTGTGAATCTAGAGTTGGCCAGAATAATATCGGCCTGTCCTGTCATAAATGAGCAAACGTTTCAAGCAGAAAACGACAGGACTCACTGGTTGTAACTTCCTCTAGCAAGTCCATGGGGTATCGATATATTCTCTTCAAAAGACTTCCTTTCTTGACCAGGTTTCCTTCAACAAACGCTCCGTGTGCTAACAACTTGTCCGGAAAATGGCAGTAGAATACCACACGTGTGTGTCCCAGAACGCGCAGAAACGGGATGCAGGTCGAGAGTTGGTCGACGAAGTAGACATCATACTCCGGTGCACCCCGGCGCAGAAGATGTGTTGTGAGATGCAACTGCTTGGCATGTGCGAAGAGAATATGAAACATGCCGCACAATGAGCGAGGAAATGGCGGGACTACATGCTGCACCCGAAGCGTTCCTGCACAAGTTACACGTCAGCCCAGCGCTCTGAGGAAGATAAAGTGTAAGTACCATCTTTCGTTTCGTCAAAACAGTGATCAGGATCGTGATATGAAGTGTAGATGTCCACGGAATGCCCCAGCTTCTGCAGACCCAGAGCAGCGTCCACGACAAGACGTTCAGCACCACCTGTAGCATGTCAGTGGGTACACTATGCACGAAATGCTGCATCAAGCACCAATTCCCAGGTCTGGATGAATGAATGCAACTCGTACGGGGCGGGCGGCTTTAGACATTGCCGCAAATGACTACTGTATACCTTGAATATCGTACAATGTCCAGACTGGAGTGATAGTTTGGGAGTGGGGTAGTCGTGTTCAACAAGCACGTCGGCGGGCCGAATGCTGCCGAACGTCTATTTTCGGCTTTTTGTCGCGCCCGAACGTGGCGCCCGTCGACCGCCCTTCATCCTGTCCTTCAACAAGCCTGCACGAGCAAGATCTTTTCATCTTCATAGAAGTCCTTTATCGCTGGATATACGGCGTATACAGGTCCCAATTTGCACAGGAAAGAGGCCCTTCGTCATGCAGACATTATGAAGCTGATATTTTTACCATACAGTTTCGCTCGCGAATCGCTCCACTCAGTCGCAATGTCAGATCGTCAAACGCGTTCGGCGACGCGCAGAAAAGCTGCTGCTCTTAGTTCTTCTCAGAAATCGGACACACAAAAAGGGGTTTCCAAGCGATCTCAACGTGGCTCTGCACTCGTTAACGACAACTTGCCCCCAAGCTCCCCGATTTCAACTCTTCCTACGGAGACACTATGCCATATATTTCTGCTAGCCCAAGACATGACACGCGCTGAGGATACACCGGAGAATCCACTAGTGGAAGTTGTTGTCTCGCATGTCTGCAAGAGGTGGCGCGACGTAGCCATATCATTCCCGAACCTCTGGACGTGCTTCCGATACAAACGCTCAATAAGGCGCATTCCTCGTGACAGGCTTGCGGCATATCTGAAAAGATCGTATCCCCTATTACTCGACCTCACTTTTGATTGCGGTGACCTCGGGTTGCCCTTCCCTGCCAAAAAGGCACGACAGCATATTCCATTCCTTTCGAGCACCATACCTCATGCGAATCGTTGGCGTCGCGTTGCTTTCTTATCAGATGAAGGTTTCTCGATAGAACAGCTGTGCAAGCAGTTAACTTCTTTGGAAGCTCCGCATCTGGAATCCTTAGTGTTGCGTCCTGATAATGATGACGACGATGATTCTGAGATGAACCAAGACTACCATGATGGAGCAGGTTATGACTTGGGGCCACGTATACTCACTGGAGGTGCTCCAAAGTTGAATTACGTGCTGATCGATTCCCCAAAACATTTACCCCCTCTGTCAAACGTCACCGTTCTTCGCCTGGAAGATAACAATCCATGGAGAGATGTTTGGGTCGGCTTGAAATGGGAGGATTTCAAGCAAGTCCTCAAGTTACCATCTTTGACGAGTTTATCTGTTTGTGGCATACATCTTTTGGAGCCTCCCATCCAGGACGACCAGGAGATACTGAAAGCAGACAAACTTAAACATCTGCGTATTGGCGAGGATGAAGAATTTGGAATGCATTTTCTGTCTCATCTCTCAGCACCAGGGCTCGAGACACTAGTACTCATGGACATAGAAGAAATGGATGATGGCATACACCCTTCTCAGCCATCACCCATCTTTCCTGCGTTACGGGTTTTGGGACTCATCAATGTCATCGTTGAAACCGATGCCGAGGTCGATTTCCTCACTGCCATGGCCCCAAAAGTCCAACATCTCATCGTATCCCATGACCCTGCGGAATCAACAGCGCTGGTTCATCGACTTTGGGAAACGTCAACTTGGCCCCAGCTCCGTGAAGTGACGAGCAATGTGCTAAACGAAAAGAGCCCCATCAAGCCTTTCGTCGATTTCGCTTCCGCTCGCAAAGGATTCGAACTCCCTTTGCACACCTTTCGCATGAGTTCAGACCTTATAAGCTCGTGGCGAAAATCAAAGGTTCTGAAGCAGCTTGAAAAACACTGCAGGGTAATCGAACCTTTCACAGACCAGTTTGACCGCGAAATATGGCCTCCGAAAATTAGTGTTTAAGGGAAGGTAGCAAGGGA
Organism: Nidularia pulvinata; assembly: GCA_036937195.1. Lineage (NCBI taxonomy): Eukaryota > Fungi > Basidiomycota > Agaricomycetes > Agaricales > Nidulariaceae > Nidularia > Nidularia pulvinata. The sequence goes on from JASFDH010000581.1 coordinate 6,405, forward strand.
AGCATATTTGGCTTGTAAAAGTAAGATTGTATAGCTCCCTTCTACTTGCACATGTTTTTGAAGTTAGATGTCCCGTCTCGTGCTATTGAAGCATAAGTCCATTATTTAAAGTCGAACTTTAGGGGCTGGCCAATATTCATCTCCGCTACACGGAGCAGTTCGAACTCATGTTGGTCACCAGCGACATAATCTCAAACCAACACCAGTTAAGCGTGGTCGGCCTTGGTGCAACCCTAGGTGGACGGCATATCCCCAAAGGATATTGCTATTTTCGGCTTTCAATACGCCCGGAACCAAACACGGTTGGTCTGAATCAACCGCCGTCTGACCTACCTGCATCCTGCTTTCCTGACTTTTAAGTCGTTCTGCCACCGTAATCTGGGACCAATGTCAAAGCATGAGCACTAGTTAATCGCGTCTTTTCACGTCCGGAGTCTCCGAAAACACTTTTTTCATCCAAGTCATGGACATCAGGTGGCTCGGCTCAATGTCGTAAGGAAACACCTTTGGCATGCCGCCATTAAGCAACTACCAATTAACTATTAATTTATAGTTTCATTCAACATTGACAGGCCTCCTAAAATTGCACCTTTCGCCACCATGTACGACTCTTCTATCACAACCTTCTTATTGCACACGACTTTCTAGAATACACTCACAAAGAGTACGCGCCGCTGCTCTCCATCAACTTTCAACGTTCGAACTATCACAAGCCTTCGTATCCCGGGGCTCGGACCCAAGTTCCAACCACTGGTGGCATTGCGAGGCAACATATTTTGACTGCGTTTTGCGATGGACAGCGGCAATTTTAACAGAAAAGTCTAGTTTAAGATACAACTTTATCACACAGCTTATGGTAATTTCTTTCACCTTCTAGCCCTAAATAGCCTTATCTGCCCTTTCCATGTCTGATCGCCAAACACGGTCTACAACTCGCAGGAAAACTGCCCTAGAGAGTCTTTCAAAATAAAGGCAACAGGGGGAGACAACACAAGGGCTGCCAGCTTCAACTCGGTGGGGACATGTGGACCTCAAGGCAGAGAAAAGTGGTACGGTCAAAGCAGAAAACAGGGTCATTTATGTCAAACTTGCATTGATTTTGGCTCTTCCCCACAAGATACTATGTCAGATCCTTTTGGTTGCGCAGGATCTATCCTTTTCCAACGGTACCCCTGAAAACTCTTTGGTGAAAGTTGTTGTCCCCTATGACTGCAAGTGCTGGCAGGACGTAGCCACGTTTCTCCCGAATCTCTGGACCCTCTTTCGATACAAGATTCCCCAGGGCGTATCGAGAGTTCCTCGTGACAGACTTGCGGCATACCTCGAGCAGTCAATGCATTTACTACTCTCAGCTCGGGAATCTATGCCTCGGAGAGGACGAGGAGTTCACCATCTACTTTCTGCTCCACCTCTCAGCGTCATCATTGCAGAACTTAATGCTTCTGGACATGGAGGATATAGAAGCGGAATTATGGAGGTTCATCTCCTCTCCGCGTTCGCCTTCACTCCCTTCATTGCGTATTTTGGGGCTCGTTAATACCAAGGTAGAGGAAGATACACTTCGGTTCGTCCTCTCTCTGGTTTCAGACGTCACGCATATCATAATTTCAAACCCATCAAGTGCGGACATTCACATTCTTATCAATCATCTTGAGAGCATAGCGACTTGGCCTCAGCTGTATCGGGTTACATGAGATCTAATGTCGAGGAACATTCGAAATTCATCGATTCCAGAGTCATCATACATTTCTTTCATCAATGCCCATGACGAGCTTGGTATTCCTTTGCAGACGATGCGTTTGAACAAGCATACCATCAGCTTCTTGGATAACAAGGATTTCATCATCTCGCGAACGGCCACATTGTCGAGGAAGACTGGTTTGTATACACTGAACGGAAAGCAGTGTTTCATTAAGATAGAATATTTCACCGATGAATTTGATTTCGAAGCATCTTGGCCTGGGAGATGGGAAGTCTGAAGAAAATCACTATACAGTGCTTAGATATGTACAATACAGGTCTCTTTTATGAGTTCCATGAAATGTAAGAAAGCACGATTAATTTTCGCTTTTCTACTGGTAGGTAATACGAGCTGGATTAGTAGTAGCTGTTTGCAATATGCAGCCAGCTATAATACTTCACGAACTGCATACTAAATGGCGACATTTCTCCCATCATCAATTCACTACATAATCAATCTGAGCCGGCACGACATGAAAAGTAAGACGGCCTGTCATTTCCACTTTCCCACTGTCTCTCCATGAAGCCTCCTACAGATCTGAAGACTGTCGTCGACTCTGAGATCAAGTACGTCCCCTTCCCAATAAACGGAATTATTATGTGAAATTGTGGACCCTGAATGCGGTTGGCAGGGAATGGCACTTTCGTGAGTATTCTAATTTCCTTTGTAAATGGATAGGAATCCAACCAAAAGATCCCTTCTCCATACATAGATATCTACTTTCACCAGCATAACGCAGGCGAACACCAAGCTGCCCTTGACTTGCGGGACGCTGTGCTTCGACTCAGACGAGATGGCGCATTCGTTGCTGTGCCTTTGTTCCGAGTCAATGTGCAGCCCATTGGGCCTCATCCAGTCGGTATGTCTACCCGAGCCTGTAATCACTGTACACAATTGCAGTTATTTAAACCTCGACCTCAGGCTCGTACGAAATCTGGGTTCCATCAGAGACGTTCGCTGCGGTGTTCTCGTACCTATGCATGCACCGAGGGAGACTTAGGTATTGTCCCATGGCTATTCCAACACGAGCGCAGAAAAGCTGAACACGAGATTTGAATTCTGAAGCATTCTGGTACATCCCTTGACAAGAGAAGAAGTGAGTACATACTAATAGCTCTCCTGCGCTGCTTGATCTGGGGTTTTGACTGCATGTTTACCTTTCTCCTGTAGCGGAAGTAGGTTGGTCTATGAGTGGCCTTCTCCAAAGCTTAAAGTGTGCAACTTCTAATCCTAATTTTCGTTGATAGAGACCACGAGGAGCGCAATGCATGGATCGGACCTTCGTTCCCGCTTGACCTGGACACTCTTCCACTAAGTAGTGAGGAAATACCCCTGCAATACCCAAGCCTCGGTGTGTGCTTCCAGATCTCGTACGCCTCATTCCGTGTAATTGACCTACGTCACTTTGCGTATCAGGCCTCGGATATTCTTCAACCGCCCCCCAGTTCACGCTAGAGGAGCGCCTCAAGCTTGGGGCAAATATCGAGAAAATTTTAACCAAGGAGAAGGAAGCGGCGCGGGCTCCTCCCAGGGAATGATCACGGATTTAAGATGGATGGATGCTATATCATTATGAATGTGTAAATATCTCAGGACAAATCTATAGGAACAATACCCTTTCATTTCTTCTCGATTCAGCATCCGATAGGCTGACACGGCCCTCTAGGCTTTATAATAGAAGCTCTTACTCCAACAGGTATAAGCGGTGTGATGTAGCTGTATTCCTTCTTAATATATTGTTCTAGATGCGAGATAGCTAATGTCCTGATAGATATTCTAAATTACAGATTTTTTATGTACCTGATATTTTCTCTAAAAAGCCTTAAATAACGGCGACATTCGCTGCCTCAGCCCACTCGCCGAAAAGCAAGCTGATGCTTTCGCCATTGTGGGTCCGGCGGATACTCTCCGCGATGGTAGGGCTGACGTCAATCACCACCACCTTCTTGCACAGGTCCTGATGCTGCCTTTGCGGTATCGTATTCGTGACAACGAGCTCGACGATCGGCAGTTTTTCAATCATACTCATGTTTGCCTCGGCTAGAAGACCTGGAGAAGGAAGGAGTACGTGAGTTATGCGAACCTTGATGGAACTGGGCGCGCTTACCGTGAGAGATGAGAACGTGTACAGATTTTGCACCCTTTTCTTCGAGGGTACGAGCGGCCAACTGGAGCGTGTGGCCGGTGTCGATCATGTCATCGACCAAGATGGCAACCTGCAATAAACGGCATGTTAGTGAAAGAGCAGCGAAAGAAATTAAGCAGATTCTGCCTTGTCTGTGACATCCCCAACTAGAAGCTCCATTTGTTCGTTGTCCCGATCCGACGACTTTGTGTCTCGTTTGCGATGAATCAAGGCAAACTCGAGGCCCAGCTTGTCCGCCATGGCCGTCACCCTGAATCCGACGGCGTCAACACAAGCGACGGCTACAGTACAAACACAATAGTACTCGCCGTTTTGCACCCCCAGCGTCTGGACTGACAATGATGCTATTCTCCCACCCCGGTATTTGCCGCTTGATGTACCCAATCATTAACGGTTCTGACCACAAATTATCAACAGGTATGTCGAAGAAGCCTTGGATCTGGCTGGCGTGGAGGTCCATGGTAATGACGTGGTCACACCCTGCGACAGTCAGCATGTTCGCCACGAGTTTGGCCGTGATCGGTGCGCGCGACTTGTCCTTCTTGTCCATCCTAGCGTAAGGGAAGCAGGGAATGACGGCGGTGATCCTTCGAGCGGACGCGGTCTTGCACGCTGAGATGAGAATGAGGAGTTCCATGAGGTTATCGTCGACGTCGCTGCATCCGGACTGGATGATGAACACGTCTTCGTCACGAATGGATTCGGATATTTTGACGTTAGTCTCCCCATTGGAGAACTTCTTCACGGTGCAGGGTACGAGTGGCACATTGAGTCTATGAACCGTGAAGTGAATCGCTAGTCCGTTGGACTGCTTGCTGGCAACTCATGAGAGGCAGCTCACCGCTCGGCCACAGCTTGGGCGAGCTCGGGGTGGCTATTCCCTATCAACCACGAAGAGACATGGTTAGGTAGAGCTTTAGACTGGTTAAAGAGAAGAAAACGTACCCGTAAGGATTCTGATAGAGTTGTTGTGATACATGAAGAGAATAGATTAAATGTGTAAGTTATTGCATGAAATAGGGGGGTAGTGGGGAAGAGGAGGAAGAGGGATAGAGCGAAATAATTGTGGAGGCTTGTGGAACAAATTATAATCAGCACCAAAATCGTCTTTATTTGTCATCCAAACACATATCACAGCCACCAACCTTCTGAGGTGATCGTGCCGGTAACTGCCGTTGACGCGTTGACGTGAAGCTGTTACAACGCCTAAAAGGCCCTAACGCACTCTAACGTAAACCTGCGAGGTCTTCGAGAGTTGTGTTGTCCCTAAGCGTCACGGTGTGCACTCGACGAACGTTCCTTCTATGTATAGTGATGCCTACACTATCCAATGGGAGCCATCCACTGTATCACGACGGAGGTACACGAATAGTGATATTCTCGACCACGTATTCCGAATCAGCGTATCCTAACAGCTGTGGAAGATGCGAACTGCGGATGAAGAATCTGTCTGAGCACAGGAAGCACCGGCAGAAACAGAGATGATATGAACGAACCTGTTCAGCCCCTGCACTCTTGCGATCTGTGCAGAGTTGTAGTTCGCCAGCCCCCGCCCGATCTCAACCACATCCGCTTCGCTGATCTCTGTGCTCTGCTCAAGGAATCCCTGCACCGATTTCGAGGGCCCGCCGAGCTCCTCGCCGCTCTCCACAGCCGAGGGCAACTCGAATGGGGTCACCGAGCCCGAGGCAGTAGGCGTTCTCTGCCCCGTCATCTTCAGCGCACTAGCATACGCAGCCTTCTCCGCTTTCTCCGCTTCTTCTTCCTCACCTGCTTTCGCATCTCCCTTCTTGCGGCGAACAACGATCCGCACCGCTTGCCCAGATGCAAAGGCGCCGAGCACACCGACGACACCAGCCGCTAATAGCCGCCCGCCCGATTCGCGCCGAGATAGCACATGGTGTGCGCCGGCATCTATGATGACACTCCCCGATGGGAACAGGGTGTGGCTAGTCCATGATTTGAGGTCACGCATGGGTGCTGCAGAAGCTGTGAAGACCGTGTGCGGCGGTCTAGGGAATTTTGGAGGGGATGGACTCCTGCTGGAGTTCGCACCATCGGCAGGCTGTTGAGATAAGGGACTGCCCCGTCCTGAAAGCGGCTCTTGAGGCGTAGAGGAGGTCAAGACAGCTTTAGGGGAATTGCGAGCATGGTAATCAATGATATCGAATATATTTTCGGGACGCTTGCTAGAGGTGATGATCGTAGTCACACCAGCGGCAGTGGCGATTTCCGCTGCAATGAGTTTTGTCTCCATTCCTCCTGTTCCAAGGCTTGATCCCAATGTTGTTGTGCTCACTAAATGAAAATCATGCCCAATGTGTAAGCATACGGAGATGGAGAAATAAGAAAGAAGCTATACCTTCAGAGCGGATGGTGGATATCGAGTGTACGACCTCGATCTGCTTGGCCATAGGATCCTTCCTTGGATTGGAGGTGTATAGTCCATCTACATCCGTGAGGAGAAAGAGATAATCTGCATGGATCATCGACGAGGTGATAGCTGATAGCGTGTCGTTGTCGCCAAATTTAATTTCCTAAGCATGGCATTAGCTAATCTCAAGCTAGTCCCAGAAAAACCGGACATAATGCGCACGCTAACAGATACCGTGTCATTCTCGTTGACAATCGGCACTACTCCCATCGAGAGCAGCTCCTTGAAAGTGTTCACAGCATTCAAGTAACGTGTACGCTGCAATAAGTCTTTGCATCAGACATTTGGCAAGATGCACAGGTACAGAGAAACGGACATCGGATATGTCTCCACGGGTCAGAAGTACCTGCGCGATAGGTTGGTCCACCTGTCCGAACAGGTTATCCCACAACGCGATAAGCCTTCCTTGCCCTATGGCGGCCAATGCCTATATACCACCTAGTCAGATAAAAATACGCAAAGAACATGGGATCACTTGCTCACTTGCTTCCCAGACAAGCTCTTCGGCCTGCTCGTTAGATCCATGCGCTTCAGCCCAACCCCGATAGCGCCTGAGCTGACGAGCACGACCTTGTGCCCTTGACTCCGAAGGTTAACGACAGTTTCGACGACAGAAGAGAGTGTAGATAGAAGCGGCTGATGGGTCGTTTCATGCACGATCGACGATGTGCCTAGAGAGTATTAGCATCTATTGACGAAAAACGTGTAGGGTAATGAGCTAACCTAGCTTGATAACGATGGTAGATGGAGGACCGTGTCTTGAACGCGTCATCGTTGGACAACAGAAGTTAGATTAAAGCTAGTGAAATAGATCCTGTATATATCCTTCGTGAAAGGGGCCAAAAACTATAGTTGTAGATGGATAGAGATCAGATAGGTACACTCTCAACATGAGTCAGTTCAGAGATTTACTGATGTTATGCTGTGAAATTCAATTCCACGTTCCAGCTACAGGAGCACGTAAAGAGTTGCCGGTGAATGTTAGCGAATTGTCGATTACGGCCTTGTATTCAAGATATTGGATATGCATGACGAGTGCTGGGTGACTTTTCGGTCGAGGATACCGACGGACGGACGCAGTGCGGACCTAGAATTGCGATCAGTGGCGATGCGGTTCTTTCTTTACTTCATCAACGTCGTGTTTGTCGACAACCACCATAAAATAGGTGAAATATTCTACACGTCATCGTTGACAGTGCACGACATTAATGCCTACAAATATGATTATGGACATAGGCTCCTTCGAATTTTTCATCCCCAGAGAACGGCAAATTGCAATGGACTTAAAATCAGCTTCAGTAGTGTTGCACTCCCTAAAGCTATACTTCTCATAAAATTCAAGAGCCACTTAGACAAAAGGATTTGTTATAAGTTGGGAGAAGGGTTGAAGAGCCCACTGGATGTAGTGGACGTAACAATGGAGACTGGTTTATCAACCCTTATATATCCACTGAGAAATTCGCTGGCACAGCTCGCGGCAATTGTTATACAATAGGCAGCAAGTGGACACTAGATTTGTAGATTGGACTTGAATTGGACAGCGTCAAACTTGACTCGGACTCAAAGTGAAATCAACCTATATTTAGCGCCGAGAAGCAGGAACAAATAGCTTACCTCTGTCGGCCTGTGTGATTACCCACGAACTCGGAGGGCTACCCTCCATTGAACGCCACCTTTTAATCTTGAAGCTTGACCACCACCATCACCAGAGGATTTTCACTGCTCTTTCTGGCTGTTCATACTCGATTATGAAATAGCTTGGGCTTCCCAATAACATGGATTCTGTCATCCATTCACTCAAATAAAAGTTCCGCTTGAGTGTCACTTCGAAGTGTAGCTGTCATGATGAACAGATTTCACACTGGAACTTGAAGCTTTCGTTCCTTGCGCGCCTCTACAGTTGCCGCTCTTCCTGCAATGTGTCTTAGGCCAATGCTCTTCTCCCACGTACTCGGCTTCAACATCACAATCAATCGAACTCTTTGATTTCCCCTTCTCATCGTAAGGGGTATAAAGAATGACAGCGGCATGTGTATCTGCGAACACCGTTAACGATACAATTATCCTTAAAGCGGCTCCAACGTGAGCCTGCGAAGCAGCGGAAACACTTTTGTTATCAGCGTTCAGGTTTACCGCGTGGACGAAGATCAATGCATTGGGTACGCTGTTCTATTATTCTCTTAAGCCGATGATCTTTTACAGCATGCCTCCGAGGAAAAGCACCACGGCCAATCGTCGACACGGATGTCATCAAGCCCAGAGCCTCGAATGCTATCTTCATTGCTTTGTCCCACACGCGCTCCTTCTTTTTGGACACGTCAGTCGCCTCAGGCCATCAGCTTCTCTCGGGACCTCTCTGTTAATGGACTGTCCAATAATTAAAAGACCTGCGGTACTCCTATAATTACATCTACGTCCTCTCATGGAACCATCATCCGCGTCACCGAGATTATAACCGACGGATTTAGACCTCCTCGATCCATGAGTACCGCAGATCCCGAAATGTTCTCAATCCAGTCCCCACCAATCAACACTCCTCTGCTGTCCCTCCAAACTTAACTTGGCTTTATCATCACAGGTCGAATCAGCAGCGATACTGAGCCATGCTACTCTCCTCTTCTCCTCCGCTGAATGACATGTTCTATCGTGCCTCACGCTCAGGAAGACAGGCACGAGAGACTTCTTGTGATGTGCCTTGCCTATATATTCGCTTGCCAGCAAGCTTATAAAGAGGACGTATCTTGGGTTGAAAGGTACTGTGCCTCGTCTTTCCTTCCTTGTCGCTTACATTCGTTTCTTTTCGCTACTGACATTTGGACTGGTTGAAATATGACACTCGTTTTTCATTTTTCTCTCTATCTGGCTTTCTTTCTAGGATGCCTAATTACGGTGAGCCTTAATCCTCTCAGTTTCTCACTACTTGCTAATTACTGATATTTGCAGACTGCTTCCGCACAAACTGCTGCAGTCCCCTCCGTTCTCCCGGGTAATTGGACGTCTACTGGATGCTTCACGTTAGTAATTCCTCATCTATGTTATCTTCCCTTCATATAAAAGGACCATATCTCAATGTTACACTTGATGTCCCCCACAGGGATGTATCCACATCGCGCACCCTGGCAGCTACATTCACGAGTGGAGACAACATGACTATCGAATCTTGCATTGGGTTCTGCACTGGCGGAGGCTACATCTTTGCCGGGGTTGAATTCGGCCGTAAGTTCCATGCTTTCTGCTCTTTAGCTCCTATTAATCACCTTCTACCTAGGCGTAAGATGTCCTTTCTTAGATATCCTTGTATTCCTTCTCATTCTCATCCTTCTTTTCTTCCATAGGAATGCTGTAAGTGCCAAATTGGTAAACTGCACTCTTAAAACATCTAACCATGCCACCCGTATAGACTGCGATTCGACAATTCAAATCCCCTCCCAGCCTGCCGCGCTGAGTGACTGTAACTCCGTCTGCGGAGGCAATTCGACCGAGACGTGCGGTGGACCAAACCGACTGAACGTTTTCTTCAGCGGAGGAAAAAGTCCGCAGCTGGTGCCCAGCGTTGCGGCCGGGGCCTGGAACTACCAAGGTTGCTTTACGTGAGCGCTCTGGACCTTTTTTTCTCTCGCTATCAATTCGTTCGCCAACATTTTAAAATCAGCACCATTGATTTGTCTTCTGGGTACGCGAGGAAATATAGATGCTAACGCTTAACATTTTTTCCCTGCAGAGATGTAGTCTCCTCCCGAACTCTCAATGTACCTGTGAATATTCCCGGAGGCGTTACCGCAGAATCATGCACTGCCGCATGCCAATCTCTTGGTGGCTTCAAATTTGCAGGACTGGAAATTGGGCGTGAATGCTGTATGTTGGGCGCTTCTCATCATTTGTGACTGGTACTCAAAATCAATATCACTAACTTGAGTCCCAACTCCTCACAGGGTGCGATAATACCATCAACTCCCCTGCCCAGCACGTCTCGGACAACGACTGTCGCCAGGTTTGCAACGCAAATCACGCAGAATACTGTGGGAATACCAACCGTATCGCGGTATATTCCTTCGGTGCCTTGTCGAGTGGTCCTAGTGCCTGCACGAATACGAATCTGGGATCAAGCTTCACTTTGCAAGCAGTCTTCAGGAATGGAGCACAAGCGGGGCAGACTGTTCCGGTGAAAGCAATCGCAGTCGAGATCGTAAATAATGTGGAATGGACAATTCTCTCAGTACGTATTTCTTCGCAGAAATAGGTATGTTTGAATATTAATTTGTCGCTGAAGACATGCACCAACTGCTGTACGGAATGGCCCACTTTCACCCTCCAAAATTCCATTGTTTTTCCGCAATCGATCGTCGTTCCTGGACAGCTGATGTCTTCCACTCAACCTAACGATGGGGAATCTCCCAACTTCGTCGCGTCTAATCCGGCTTTCCCAGGCGTGCAAGCATACTGCACTATGGTATGTCTCTCCTTCTCTGTATTTCAATCACGGAAGTTCTAATCTTGGTGATTTCGTGTTACGAACAGGTTGACCCCACCGCTTCCTTGTCCACTGCCCCCTCACTCCTTGCCTTGGGGGGTAAATCTGATTCCTTCGCTCTCTGCGCGAATAATACAGCAAATGGAAGAATGGACGTGGTGTTTTCGCCTGTCACTGGACATCCTCATTATGATTCTAATGCTTGTAGTCCGGTTGATATTCAGATTATCGGTGCTTAAAAAAATAATGGCCGAAACACTATTTTCCGGATGAAAAGGAGACAGCCTTCTTGTTTTTTAAATAGATGCGGGAAATAGGTCTGGCATAGATTTATAATGATATGTAGCAATTCGATAGTAGGTGGTGGTGAGCTCTTCCTATGTATACCCAATTTCTTTGTCCTGGTAGTATTATGTATCATCAAGTGCATTTTATATTTCTATCGTGGGAGTTCGCGAGTAGTGCAAGTGGTAAAACGGCCCAATGGGTGGATGGTAGAGGTAGTAAAAATTAGGTGTTCCGTCTTCACTGTAGATCTAGCCCCGGAGAAATGACTAATGCATAGAGGAAGAGCTAAATAACTTGAATAATGTCATTTATCCGTGAGGATGAGAAATATAAATCAATATTGATTATGAAGCAGCACTAACATTTAGAAAAACACCAGGAAGCAGCTGTGATTAGACCTAGCACTGTTGAAGTGAATTATGGTAAAGTTAGCTGGGTCCTTTTGACCCTGTGCTACATTTTCCTAGAGTACTCAAAATCGAACAAATCAGGGGTTTGGATTTACATCATAGAATAAGTACATAAGTACGCAGGTACAAAATTTCTCGGGTCACTATAGATAGAAAATAATTGGCATTATAGCTCTTAGTTAATGGCAAGGGAGTAGGAGGTCGTCGTGAGGGTAGCGCTCCCTGATGCAATAAAGAGTGAGTATACCTGCGAGTGGAATAGGGACGAAATTGATAAAATACACACCGATGAAAGGTTCGGTGCCTGATTGAGCCTGTACTAGGTACTGAGAAGAGGGAACACCTTGGTTTGAGATAAGATATGCTAAAGAAAACAGTGAATGGCTGGGAAAAGTGGCATAAATTAAAACATACTGAAGAAAGGCTTGAGATCGGAATCATAGCCGGAAATCTCGCTCGGCGCTACAAAGGAGAAGACAGTCCAGGTAGAAACGGTGCCTTTGAAAAGCTTCCAGGTTACACCATTGATGCTAATATGCGCCTATTAGATTTTATCGCGAGTATGAGTCGAAGATATTTACCTTGCGGTGCCAATTTGAGAGCCCGCTGGGCCAGCACTTGGGTTAATCTGTTAGATCATTACTGGAGGAAGTATAATTCTCAGACTCACCCGCCTCGCGTACTCAGCCAAATCATTCTGAAGTCAAAACAAAATTAGCAGCGTTTCGAAATATGCGGGCCTTTGCCACGTACATCTCGTATGTCGAACTTGAGGATGCGCCGGAGGTACCAGCAGTCCCGGAAAGCCATAGATCATAAGATACATCGGCAACCAGGCCCGAAGATGCACTGCTGTACGTCCAATGCCAGCTAGTGGGAATGGAAGATATAGCAGAAAGTTGCTTTCCCAATCCGACGCGCAAGTCAAGATTAGCGTCTTAGGGTTGCGAGAATTATATGGATGGCATTAAAAAATGAGAAGAGTAGGGAAACCTACAGCTCTTGACGTTGTAGTTTCCTGTATATATATAAGCATTACATCTTGACTGCAATATGTTACAAATTTACCTCCGGTCCATGTATAAGTTGTTTTCCACGCGACAGTATTTCCGTTGGTTGATGTCACCTGAGAGCTCTGAGAACCGCTCGTAGCAGCGGACATGCCCCATAGATTATTCTCAAGGGTGAACCGGCTTCACATCATCGCTTAAAGAAAAATAAGCGGTAAATTTTATAGTGTAGCTTACCCGTTAGCCTATATCCAAGATACGTCGAGTCAGTGAATAGACTGCAAAGTCTCAATGGTGTTTAACCACCTCTGATTCTGTAGCCCATTGTGCGGTTAATACGGCTCCCCGCTTCGCAAGCTCTTTATTCACCACAGGAGTGGCGAAAACAGAAAAGAAAAGGCCGAGGAAGAGAACTGCGAATTTCTTTGCGAACATGATAGTAAATCAGAGATGATAGCTACAGGCATTTGCGATTTTTGCATGTTCTTATAGACATTTTGCAATGCGACGGACCGGACAAGAATCAGGCATCATGTGTATAACTCATGACCCATCCAAACTGCGGCAACGGAAAAACGAGCAAACAGGAGAAATGCACCTTACCACTAGGAAGAAATAAACAGTAACTTCGGTGGAACTGGAGACACGAGCATCATGTGCGCCAACATTGTTCCGCGTATTGACAGAACGGAGGAACGGAAGAGAAGCATGTTTCAAAATCACGTCAGGTTGAAATTGAGGAGATTGAACATGAGCATACGAAGGAAAGAAGAGAAACAAATTCTTAACAGACGATGATCAGGTCAGGTTGGAACTAAGCAGGTGATCATGACCCGGGTACCGGCTCCTGTCACAGAATCCCGGAGAAATGTGCACTTCGTCTTAAAACATCGCACTCTCGCCTTAAAGGTATAACCAAGGTGATGTATACACAGCGGCAGTGGAAGGTGACACCTGGTGCGATATGATTAAAGTTCCGCTATGCTATATGTGGATTCTTCCTTTTAATGCAATAAAGCTGAAATACCGCTGTGTAATAATTTAAATGTGGCTATAAACTTTGACAGGGCAATATAATTACATTAGTAGCTGAAACATTTGTAATAGCAATTTCACGTACCGTGGAGGAAGTCAGTCATGCGCGCTGCTCTCTCCAGCTTGGATCAAGAGCATCTTGGATAAGGAAATTATACCATCCAAGTGCGATTGGGGCTGTTACCAAGTGCCATAGAGAGTGAGCATCAATAATCCTTTCCCAGGGCGGAAAGTCAAATAACTCGAGGCCAGTGGCAGCCGTCGTCACACCAACGAAAACAGCTGCTTTGTACACAAAATGAGGCCGGTATGACTTCGGCTGAGAAGGGAATCGTCGCATAAGAGACATAGATGCTGGCAATGAATATAGTATCCACAAGACATTATGTGCAAGACCCAACACCAAGTTGAATGCCATATTGTAGGTGTAGTCGAACCGAGGCAAAAGCGTCAAGTAGGACACGTGCCCGAGGTATAAAATAATGCAAAGCCAAGATAGCGCCTTATATTTCAGGCTCGTTGCCGAACGTGAAGGTAGAGTGAGCCGACTTTGAGACATGTTGGGATAGAGGTGGAACAGCCGAATGGTACTGTAGTAAAGCGCATAAAGGATAGCTAGAGCAGCAGAGAAGTAATCCAGTTTTTCGGTGGTGGGAAGATCTAGAGACCTAATAAGAAACTAAATTCTTCGCCGTTAAACACGAGCGCTAACCTCGAGTGTGGAATACAGAGGACCAAATCCACGCATTGACACTTGTCAATGACCAGATGAGATAAAACGTCTTCATAGGGTGAGAATCGGGTACTTTCGCCCGGACTTTTAGAGCTCCCCGTACATGCGCCCACAGATTGAGCAAAGAAAACGCAACCGAAGCAGGCTCTTGCATGCCTGCAAGTCGCCAGAACGGCCATTTCCCATGATACTGTTGGATTTCAGCACCCCGCACAATGTCCCGGTCTGTGATATCGTGCATGCATGTGTATTTGCAGTCATCCACACACGTCCAGCGCGTTATGACCAGAGGTAAAGGTAAGGATACCATGGCTCCACATCGGTCCGCACCACAGCGATTAACGCAATCCAAAAATTCGGAAGCACTGTCCCCAGAGGAGGCAAGGACAGCGGTAAAGATTGCAGTAATCCATAGGCTCAGCAGGGCTCGCATAGCGGAGAAAGGAGTCGGGGTAGCTCATCAACGTTGGTGACGCGGCCGCTGTTGTCTGTGTATGCCAATTGGCTGGAGATGTGGGAAATGTATGAGTCAGCCATTTTAGATATGCAGACTTCGCCTCAGAAACTTGAAGTCAGCCAACGCTTCAATTCCTTACTCTTCCTCCTCTCTGCATTTTATCCACTTAAACTTTATAGATAAGTGTTCCGTGACATAGCTTTCTAGTTACACAGGAGGATATTCTCTCTTTTGAACCACATAAGGCGTGTTATTCAAGGACAACTTAAACGAGAAGTTTTCAACTTGTGCGCTTTCAGACTTACTTGGCTTTGGGAGCTCTTCCCATACTCACATACTAGCGTATTTAAACAGATAATCCCGAAATTCAATTTTGTTTGGCTTCTGTTTTAGCAGTATGGTGCGCTCATCACAAGCAATAACATTCTCCTCTTCGCCATATTTCGACGATCGAGGGCACCATGGCACTGCACAGCCAATCACCGAACGTATAAACGTAGGTGACAAAGTCGTATCTAGTATGATCGACTATTTAGAATTTATTTTCTGTAGCCTCATTCGCGTCCAATTGTATCGTACTATTTCCCTAAAGGTGTCGGAGCAGAACATTATGGCGTAAGTGTT
>JASFDH010000582.1:0-21749 GCA_036937195.1 Nidularia pulvinata
GAACGAGGTAAGTACGAAAATGGAAATAGACCGGAGTAAACCTGAGTAAACCCGGAGATGAGCGGGAAGTCGGGAAAGCGTCGGGATTGATTGTAAGTGATACGGAGATGGCGCGCGCTGCGCCGTATAGGGATATGACATCTATTTATGATGTCCACTTTCAACAGTGAGCCAGTTGTGAGGCTAATGAAGAGTATTAAAGGCATTACAACTCATAACCAATATCTCAGCCTTGCCAGTCAAGTAGATGAGTACCACAGGCCAAACTGAAGTATAGGCTCAGTTTGGTCTGTATTCATCTACAATTTTGAAACTCCTTGTTCATGATATACTTTACAGCATTGAATTAATACTAAATATGAATTTCAAAAAAACAAGACAAAGGTCAAGTTGCAATGGTAGCATTTTCAGCAAACTGCTTTGAGCACAAGCCAGTAGGAGAATGCATGCCTCCTATTATTTAGATTTCTAAAGACAGTCAAGGAAAGGAATTTGTGCTCAAGTTTAAATTTCTCAAAGCAAGTAGCCTTGATTGCTTCTGGGATTTTCTTTGGCATGGGCAAAGGAGCTATATGCATAGGCACTTGTCAATGGAAACAAATAAGCAAAACCATGAGGATATATTGGCTGCTGTCAACCCTGGGTGAAATATGGTGCAAAAAATCTCCTTGTAATGCAAGCATGGAGCTGAAAAGCAAAAATTCTATTTCAGCCCCAGTGAGGCCATGCTTCACATTAGTTCACAGTGAGGTTCTGGATTCAACTTTCTATGTCTTTGACTATGGTCAACTGTTCCACAGTGTTTTGAATGATGGGATACTATTAGCAATAAATATGCTGGTTCATGTATTTAGGCAAATGAAGATCAGAAGACCAAGTGAGAAGGCACAAGGAGTCTTTGCACAACTGATATGCAGTCCACTGAGTTACATCATGTCATGTCACTTCCTCAGTCTTACAGCAACCAAGATATGTGCTCACTCCCCCAGGGCATCCTGACTGTTCATGCCCTAGTTTGGGGTAATTTTCACACCCAGAGAGGGAGTCATTACTTCTCTTGTTATCTGCCAATGAATATAGCCAGGTATTCCCTGGGCATGCTTCCCCAAGACTGTGAGCTCAGCAGCACTGACTAGCAGCCAGCTTTGTGTCACTACTCCCCCCTTTCACACTTACTCTTCTGTCTCTCCCATGACTTTGAGTGCAGGCTCTGTAATGCTCCTTTGCCTTAGGTATGTGCTTGCTTCTTTTGCACTCCCACCCAAGAGTAATGTGCATGACCACTTTTTGCTGTCATTGCTAACCTTCCCACTCTGAGTAAACAGATGATTGCTTCTGCTCCTGCCACTATTTTCTCCCTTTGAGCAGGGTAGATTCTGATCCTACTGCTACTGCCATTCCCTGCCATATCCCTATTTGGCACAGCACACACCTTCTCTGGACCATTCACAATCAATCCTGACACTTTCCTGACTTCCTGCTCATCTCTGGGTTTACTCAGGTTTACTCCAGTCCCTTTCCATTTTCATGCTTACTTTGTTTCAGCCACATACACTATACTTTTCATAGTATTTCTCTTCACATTAACATTCAATTTGTATCCCTTAAGTCTTTGTTATATGCTCTCTTTCTTATAACCCACCTATTTCTCCATTGCACTAGTATGATTTTAGTATCTAGTGTATCTACTCTGGTTACTTAGGTTTTTCAGTATTTAAGTACTTTGAATGTATTGTAGTACTTCAGTTTGTTAATTGTGTGCATTCAAAAGTCTCTCCACTCACTACTCAGTGGTTTAGCTACCTCTAAGTCATCCTCACACACCTCTACTTGTTATTAATCTCTCTTGTTGTTGTGCTTTATGCTCAATGAGATCTCTGGTCTCCAGAAATCCCTCCTGACCAAATCTTTGGTCAGGAAATTGAGTATCAATTGTCCTCACCTCTAAATCATCTTACTCACTGTTATCTGTAAATTGGGCATTATGAACAAAGGAGGTACAGCACATAAGCTGAAGCCATTGGCCATCTTGACTCTCTTACCTTGGTAGTGCTTGAATGTGTTTTCCAGAGATATAACCAGAGTCTCCAGTACATCTTCTTGGCCCCTCCTGTACTCTATTTGTTTGGAACCTCTAGGTTATACCCTGGAAATGAGTTTGTGACACTCCCACTTTGAGTAGGGTTGATGGCTGCTTCTCTGCTACTACTATTTCTCTCACTTTGAGTGGGGTAGATGGCTGCTCCTTCAGCTATTGCTATTTTCCTACTTTTGAGCAAGGTAAATTAATCATAGAGAGTGTGATATTGATGCAGTATTGCAGTTGAGGAACAAACATTTGATAATTGCACTTAGACCAGAGTTGGATTTAGTTGGATTTGACCTATTCCTAATACTATTTTACCCAATAGACATCAATATTCATACATGCCACATCAGGTGTCAGTTATTCCAGCTGTAACATTACCTGTTTCGAATCGGACCTAGAGAGCTCAATAGGATTATGGTCCAGTCTCTTCGAATGTCGAAGCTTCAACAAATGCGATTCCTAGGCAATGGGCTCAAGTTCAAATTCTTTAGCATTTAGCTGAAGATCGCGACAGCGGAATTTTTCGCTACGTTACAACAGATAAAGTTGTTGAGGATATGTTACGGATCGTTGAGGCTCACGGACAACTAAAGCTGCAGTACTGGGGATTATTGTATATTTTCGAAAAACCAATCAAGTGCTGGCTTTGGCTGACTGATACCTTCGGCTTTGTTCCTAAGTTGCGGGTCTGTGCTGGGGGCAATATATGCGGCCATGTTTCCTGTAAGTGATGGTTGAGTGATGCAGCAGAACTGCTATATTATAGAGCACTTATTAAATAAAGGATTGAATTGAAAGAATGGCCATTGACGGCGAGTCGTTTATCTTTCCTACAAATTTAAATTATTTACATTAAACTATTATCAGGGGTGTAGATATAGAAGTATTCCCATCAAACTAATCAACCTTCCATCGACACTTATTGACTGGGCCAAAGAAGATCCGAGCACAGATAAGGTTCTGCAAGCATTTTTCGACAAACGATACGCAGCAGGTCCAGCTGTCCGTTTTATGCTCTGAGTTCGGCCGAAATTACTCAAGGGTACACAGATCTATTGAGCTCAACTTGTTCCGGCATATTCTTCCTCCTTTGCGGGGCACGGCATCGTTCATTATGCAGCGAAGTATTTTCTGCGTTGTACTCCTCCTACAATCTCTTTGCGACTCTTTCGTAGATTTTAGCTAACCTAATTAACAGGAGCGCCTTTTTTGACAGCTCGCCATCGACGATGAAAGATGCCCAGATCGCAATTATTTGCGAACATGGGGCAGAAATTAATCGTGACGCTGATAACCTCAAAGAATATTATCAAAGATTAAAAACACTTCTAGCTTCTCCATATTTGCGGGATTCTGCCTTCATTGCTCGTATTTTGCCAGCGTTATGACATTTGTGTTGCGTATAAAACCAACTGACTGTTCCATTTGGGTCCTTTAGAGGTTGGAGGGTTCATCCACAACACTTCTCGGGCAATCGCTTCATCAGGGCCCGATGCTAAATATCTCGCTGAATTATCTCAAGGTCCAATTTCGGGATATACTAACTGTAAGCCCGGCATCCACAGCACCGACATACCACATGCGTGAGACATCTCTAATGCGTCTCATAACACGACACCACTTTAGATCACATGACCGCGATAGACAGAAGTTTTTCGATTCAACCTTTGTTGTTCCTTCGTACTTACTACGAGCAACAAAGGTCAGTAGTATTATTGTTTCGGTTGTTCCTTCGTACTTACTACGAGCAACAAAGCTATAACCTTATCCTGTCTATCGGTACCGAGCTGAGTGTTGGGCATCAAACGCGACGCCCTTCCACTAACATCTCGATCCCTATCATCGGAAATACCGCAAGTCAGTATCTGATATATTATAATTATTTGTATACCTCATTTGACGATTTAACATATGGATCGCTGTAGAGCCTATAACGCCTCCCTCCGCATGGGTTTTCAATTAGTCGTTATCTCTGAGTTCTCAATTCACCCGCTCTGCTTTTTAATAGTGCGAAAAAAACTTGCTACATGCTTCTTGGGTTGGTTGTCATTCTCTCCCTGCCTACAATATGCACACTAATTTATGTGCAGAAGTGCTTCCAGAACGAAACGTTGCCGCTACCTGGAACAGTGTGCCCGAGTAATGGTACCCCATTTCCTTCGGTTTCCAGTGGAAATATATGGCTAATTACAGATCGATAGACCCACTTTCAATTTTCAGCACTTTCTGCCTTTACTTACCCTTGGAGCAGGGACAAATATAATACCCCAATAGAGCGGCAGCACCGTTGGAGGGAATTTCGAAGGACCACCAAACCTGGTTAGTGTTATTCTCCTTTACTCCAAAACTAAACAAAGGCGCTCACCGCTACAAAACCTAAGACATAATTTTAGCCGAGTCCTCAATTTCAATTCGACGTGTTTCTAGCCTTTTGTGATTGATACACGTGCCCGTTTCTGCATTCATGTACAAGGCCATGTGCATTTGAGTGATCAACGAGAGACTTTTGCGAATGGCAGTACACGCTGCACATCAACTATGTGGTATGGCATCTGTCAGTTTTATGGACCCGTTTAAGGCACGTTTTCAAAAATATCGATGTTTCGATGGTTATAATAAGCGAATACCTAATAAGTAAAGAGCGCCCTGATGCTACTCGCTTTCTACATCATGAGTTGAAAATACAGACTGACAGCACACCGGCATTTTCGACAACTAAGCCGACAAAAACGGCCGCAGCATGAACACTATTATCTTCATTGTCAAATATTCACAGCAGTTATTTAAAGATTATGTACAGCATAAAAAGGTTTGCTTCAACAACTGTTATGTCAAGATTCTTTGCCTTCACCATGCCATCTACTTCCCTTCCAGTGTTTTTATTCTCTATTATCGCAACTCTGTTACTCCTGGAGCAACGTTCCTCTCCTATCCTGCAAGTGTTTGCTCAAGATAGCTTTGACTGGGAATCTGTTCGTCCGGCCTTCTTCTATCCGTTTCTATAAACTTATGCCTAATAGATAAAGCCAAGTGACAATCTTACATGGGTGAACTGCTATGCAGGAACCCAATGTGCTCGCTTCAACGTAAATAAATAAATAAAATTAGTGACACAATTTATAATTCATATAATATTACTAGGCCCCTCTCGATTACTCGCAGCCCAATAACTCTTTTGTAGTCCTTGCGCTGATCCGAATTCCATCTCCTCTGGCTGGAACACCGGTCTACCGTGGACCAGTACTTCTGAATCCAGGAGGTCCAGGGCAGAGTGGTATCAATACAGTACTTCAATCGGGCAAGCTCCTGACAACTATCCTTGGACCGGAATTCGACTTACTTGGTTTTGATCCTCGAGGTAACCTTAATCGTTAATTTCGAGGACGGTTTTGACCCATTTAACGACAGGCGTCAGTCGCTCAAGTCCTAATGTTAGCTTTTTTGAATCAGACGTAGAAAGAGCGCAATGGGACTATGGACCGGATTCCTCAAACGTTGAAGCGTCGTTGCCAGACGCGATCCCACATCAATGGGCACAAGCACAAGTTCTTGGGCACTTAGCTCAGGATCGCGACAACGGAATTCTGCGCTATATCACAACAGATAATGTTGCACGGGATATGTTGCAGATCGTAGAGGCTCATGGACAAGAAAAGCTGTTTTACTGGGGAATATCGTAAGCTTTTAGGTTTTTTAACTACTGCAATAGCTTGCTTTGGCTTACAGATGTCTTCCTTTTTCAAAGTTACGGATCGGTTCTAGGTGCAACTTTTGCAGCCATGTTTCCGGTGAGTGACATAGTAGGTAAATCATATAGGAGAGCTAAATTATCCACTACAGGATCGGGTTGAGCGAATGGTCATTGATGGTGAGCCGTTCTCTCTTTCAGTTTGTAAATAAATCTCCTTACACGGACGTAAGGTGTATTGGACATGGAAGGCTACTACTCCGGTAAGTATTTCATCTAAGTTAATCAGCTTTTTACTTACTCCCATCTCGTATAGCCGACTGGTCCAAAGAAGATCCCGACACCGACAAGGTCCTTCAAGCATTCTTTGACGGCTGCTTCGCAGCTGGCCCAGCATCCTGCCCATTCTATGCTCCAAGCTCCGCCGCAATCTCTCAAAAATACACAGATTTATTAAGCTCCTTGCGAGATCAGCCAATTGCGACATACTCATCCTCTGCCGTAGGCTATGGCGTCGCCGATTATGCTGCAGTTCAGGATGCAGTATTTTCTTCACTGTACAAGCCATACAACCTCTTTGCGCCTCTTTCACAGATATTAGCCAACCTGACCAATGCAACCGTTATTTTTGGGAGTTCAACACCGGCAACGAAGGATGCCATGGTCGCTATCACTTGTGGTGACGGAGGCGAAGTTGACATTGATACCAAAGGCCTTCAAGAATACTATCAAACCGTGAAGAATACTTCTAGCTTTTCCTCGATATTTGCCGGATTCCGGGTTCAATGCTCGTATGTTTCCAACATAAATCACCTTGATTTTTCGAAAAATAAATTGATTATTCTATCCGGGATTTTTTAGCGGCTGGAGGGTACACCAGCAGCACTTCTCAGGTAATCACTTCCATGTGGAATAAAAAATATCGCGCTAAATAATTTGAAGGTCCAATCTCCGGAAATACCAGCTTCCCAATCCTTATGATTGGAAATACTGCAGGTAAATATTTGATGACATCACCATTTCATTTGAAATTCATTGAAACATCGCCGTAGATCCTGTCGCACCTCTCTCCGCGTGCGTAATGACCTTTAATTATTATGCCTAAATGCATCAATTGATTTCGCAATATATTAGTGCCAAGAAAACATCACAGATGTTTCCAGGCTCAGTTGTCCTCACTCAAGATTCTCTCGGGGTACGTTGAGGTTCAATGTCTGCCACCTGGTGTTTTCAAAGACTGATTTATTTCTTAAATTATACTATCAGCATACCTCTTTATCCATTCCTACGGCATGCACACTCAGCTACGTGCAGAAGTATTTTCAGAACGGAACGCTACCGCCGTCAGGAACAGTGTGTCCAGTGAACGGCACCCTATTTCCTCCCGCATCCGGAAATTTAAATTCAAGAGCAGGTTTGAATGAGGAACAGTCGTCGTTGTCAGAGGTTGTCAATGCTCTTCGTAGCACTTTCCAAGTGCCCCGCGTTCCCTTTTTGTAATATACTTTGTGCCAGTACTCATTTGGTGAACGATGTTGCAAACAAATAAATTCACTCTTGAACACATGATACTATACAGCAGAAAAATATATTAGTATCTGAACATTTTTCATTGGCCGACTAGCTCAGTTGGTTAGAGCGTCGTGCTAATAACGCGAAGGTCTTGGGTTCGATCCCCACGTTGGCCATCTAATTGTATCTTTTAAAGTTTTGCTTCTGCTTATGATGCCCAACGAACCGGAAGCTAGAGCAAAAACAAGTGTATGACATCCAGCTGAAGTGCTAGGCAAGAATACCGACTCAGAAATAAAAGATGGCAAGGGTTGAGACAGGAGGGGACCTTATGCTCATTGCAAGTTGTTGTAGATGTCCTCGCCATACACTAAGACGTGTGTAGCCATGAGCGAGAAGGCTGTTGGGAAAGCGAGAAGGCGAGATGATACAACCTTCATTACGAGCGCGCATCACACCGCGCGTCGTGACACGCCAAGTCGCGCCCTCTTGCCTCCGGGATCGACGAAGCAGTGGGTCCACGCGCCACGTCACGAAGCCTCAAAACCCCCGCTGCAATCTCACACACTTGGGCTCATTCTCTCCCCTCCGCCAGCCTCCATCACGCCTTACGCTCACCTGACTATCCCTTTCGCATCCCTCGCGTACTCTCCTCCGCTTTCCACCCCCTCAGATCACGATTGCGATCCTTGACGGTTGCGTGTCTCTGAGCTCCCGGTAATCAACGCTGGGCTCAAGACGTAGTCGCGCTCATCGACACCTCCGCATGTAGGGGCCGTAGGTCACTGATGCATTAACCTATAAGTGACCCTTTCTATGTGTTATATGCACTGCTGACAAGTATGTTCTATTAGGACTACTTCAGCTTCCGCGTCCTCCATTCATGGCCCTCTATTGCGCCTCCCTACAATCTCCCCTCAACCTCTGATTCATCCATCTTGTATTCAGTTGAGGTCTCGGCACTTACCTTCAAAACTACGGCGACTGCGCCAACGGGGTGTAAGATCCTTATCGACCGCGGAGTCATTTGATTTCGAAGGAATGTGTTTAAGAGATTGGGATGCCCATGCAGGGTGTAGGGCCATAGTAACTACTCCTTTATTTCGACCCTATACGCAGCATCTGGTCCTGCTTATCGTAGAAAATAGTGGATCACACTCCAGCGCCCTAGTTTTGAGCTGGCAATGCCTCACCCTCCTCCCTTCGAATGTGATGTGCGACAGCGTTCATTCGAGTAGGGGGAGCCTGTTTTTGTTCATGAGCTGCGTTGCAGGTTAGAGTAACGAGGCAATCGTGAATCTATGCGCTATATGAGTACAACCTTTCCGCTCTTCATCATCTTGCTAATGGATGTATGGTTCTCACACAGTGCGAGTTTCCACAGATAGTCGGCGTTGTTATGAGATAGTTGGAGCACGGGTATCCAATTTGGTGTGAATGGTTTCCCTTCTGTAATGTTTATTAAATTACATGTTCTCGTTACTTCGTAGCCCCCTGCTTACAGGCTCAAGCTGTAGCGACGACGGTGAAAGTCCCGAAATTACGACATCGAAGTCGCACAGCCCTCCCTGCCTTCGGGATGCTAGACGACCATCGTAGAGGGAATGACTGTAGGCTTGAAGTTGAAGTCGCGTCAGGAGGATCCGCGAGACCTGTACCGTAGTCGACTGCCTCCTCCCCCCAACCTCACCACTTCTGGATTATGGTGTCATAAAAGCCCGTGGCCCTGAGCTCACTCGACGAGGGCGCCTGTGGAACATCGGCGCATTCACCCCTTGTCATAAGAGCGTCAAGCCGAGTCGCCACTTCAGCCCACAGGCGCGGCTTCTTCGGTTCAGCCGTCAACGCGGTCGGTGCACGAATATGCCTTCCCTTCTCCTCGCTGTTCCATATCCTCCCAATGCCGCTGATTCGACAGAACGCCGTCTGCGGTGCCGGCTGCTCTCGGTTTTCCCCTGAATCATCAGTGTGGATGCATACCGTTCTCTTTCAGCCTCAGCACCCCTCAAATATTGTGGCGCGTAAACCTGCGGACTTTCATCCACTCGATCACGCTAATTGTTTAACGTCGGAGTCCTTTCCCCTCATCCTCAACGAGCATTCAGCGCTCGTCATAGTCGTTGGACGAGATGCTTTCGTTGTAGTACATTCTGTCCGGTCAGTAGCTACGTTTTTATACTCTTTTCTCATATTTTCGTACTTAATTTTGTATTATCTACCATATAAATAAAATATAAATAGTTTCATTGCATAAATACAGCTCTATAGTACGAGCGGGAGAACTAATTGCGAGCGCACGGTGGCAGCAACCCAGCATTCCCCCCAACTCCATGACACGATGACAAGATATCACTGGTGGTCATTCTTCGTACATATAGCTTCAAGTTCTACACTTAAACTGTATTTAAAAAATTAAAGGATATAAAATATTCTAAATCTAATATGAATTTACGTACACCTTGAACTTCGACTTCGACCGAACACAGTTATCTGATCCATATATTGGTATAAAAAAGATTTGATAGGGTATGCGAGATTCATTGTTCATTGTTCATAATATGGGAAAAAGTTAACCACCTAGGTGGATAAAATGAACCCAACGCCTGAAGCTTGCGCTTTCTGAACGAAGCTCCGCAGTCGCGACATGAAGAGCTCGCGCAGCCTCAGCTACTTTTTCGAAACAAGTGTTCGTAAAATGCATCTGTAACAACTTGGCTGTCTCGATCACCAATTGACCTACGACTTCTTTATCTTATAATAAATATTTTAGAACGGAGAACGCGGCTCACCACATCGTTACAATGACCGAATAGAATCAAGAGAACAGAAGTGTCGCGCCGAGATGCATCGTCTCATTGGGTACATTCTCGTCCCCCATGATGGTCTTGCATGCACACAGAAAAGCTAACTGTGCATTTCGCATTCTTTGTTGAATAATGCGTGAGATCTTCAGGTCGCCGTCTCCGAGAACTAATCCACTATCAAGGGGAGTGCGGTTGTATTTCTTTCCGTGACATGCGAAATGGGCAACGGACGATGTAGAAAGGTTAGAGACGACCTCGTCAATCAACGCAGACTGTGTTCCAGGAGTTCCGAGCTTGACAATATACACATTTGAAACGTGTTTCTCGATTTTCTCGAGCTCCTGGATCGTGCTGGGTTATGCTGTTGGTTCAATAACCACCGTCATCTTAAAGTCTGTCTCCGGAGAAAAATTTCCTCCGTTCATGAACAGTGAACCAATCATTGGAGTGTAGGATGCAACGGAATATTGCGCAGCGCTCTCGATGCCCGACATATTAGGTCCATAAATTCCTGCGGCATGAAGGGGAAGGAAAGAAATACCCCAGTTGGGCACTATCGAATCGCTGGTGGAGATGCTGATTTATGGGACGTGGAGCATTGAAACTGAAGAAGCAGCTAGTTACGAGTTTTACCACTGACCTTCAGGTCTAATCCTCTCAATCTGAATATAGGTCATACTACTGCTTCCCAGATAACTTTTAACATAGTGCGAAAAGTGTCTTCAGCATTAAGGGCAGCAGCTTTCCCATATCTGGTATTTGTAACTTCTGGATCCCGATACGTTGAATCCGCTCCATTCACCTCCACCTCCGAGTCTGAAATCACCTTATTAGTTACATCAGCATTCATTCTACTCTGGTGTCGACCTTTCGGTGCAATTGCACGCATATTTTATGTAAGATTCCGTGCTGAATATCATTGGAATTCATGATGAGAGCATAGCTTTCCGAATTACCTGCAATGAGTATTACGATCGGGGCGCTATGCGCCGAAAGCTGTAGAGTCGATATTTTACATAGCTGTAAGAAGTCTTCGAATTCAGGCAAATTTCATACTTGCTTTATTGTCCTGAGCCAACTGTCGTCGAGGTGACTAAAATAAGATAATTTTTTCCTGCGGCCTGTTTATGCTCGTTGGCTAGACTGTCTGCTCGGAGTCCCAGATGGGAGCTGTTCTCCAGTTTGTTTGAAATATGAGATAGAATCTGCTCAAGCTCTGGGGCTATCTTATGCAGACTATCCATAGGGGAATGGAGTTTCAGATGTTGCTACTAAAAAGTAGCTCTACCGCCTTCGAGAAATTCAACAGCCTTGTCACATCTACCTAGAGAGATGGCAAGAATTGCAGCACTGAGAGATGAGCCATCTGTCTCAGCCAAAAGCTGTTGGCGTCTGCGGAGATTATATCCAAGAGAAGAAAGCCGAGGAAGAATGTTGATGGCACTTTCGAATACCTCCACGGCAGAAAGATAATTGTGTGATAGGGCATTTAGGGCCCACCACCATGCAACTTGATAGCGATATGATAAATAGGGTGGTACAGAATCCGAGGCAATTCTAAATGCATTCATAGCCTCAGTGAGACATTTCTCTTCACCGCTTAGGGTAAATCAGTCTGTTAATGATCTTCCTAATTCCCCTCAGTATTGGGAGAGGCTTGGATCTCCGCGTATAGAGCATTGACTGCTTTTCGGTGAAGGAGAATCGCTTCCTCCAGGTCTTCGTGTCTTCTTGATTGCTTAAACCGTGCATAAACTGCGTTTGCTAGATTATTAAATGAACAAGAGCGATCAGATTTGAGGTGGTGGAGGCAACATAAGTGCTTCTCGGTAAAGGAGGATCACTTCATCCAAGTTCTCGCATGTTCCCAATTGTTTGAACCTGGTATTAGTTGTATTCGGAAAGTTAAGAGATGCAGAGTGATTCGAATGAAGTGGAAGATATAGCAAGATGGCTTCTTTATGAAAGAGAAATGCTTCATTCAAGTCTTCAAGTCTTCCTGATTTCTGGAAATGTTTGTGAACCGCACCTCCAAGATTACTAAGTGACCTAGAGCGACTCGTATGGGGTGGTGGGTGTAAGAGGAACACCTCTCACAGAACGACAATCGCTTCATCTAAGTCCTCATTTTCCTCAGATTACTCAAACCGGATGATGAGTCATACTGCAAGATTATTAACTGACATAGTGCGGTCGGAATGAGATGGGGGATAAAAGAGGAGGGACTCTCGCTGAAGCACAAGTGCTTCATCCAAGTCTCTGCGTGGTCCTGATCGCTTGTGTCGCATGCGAACTGCGCTTACCAGATTATTAAGCGAAATGGAACGATGCGGATTAGGCGGGAGGCACAAGTGAAGAACTTCCTGATGAAGGACAATTGCCTCATCCAAGTTATCGAGTCCTCCCGAATGCTGGAAGCTGATGAGGACTACATTAGCAAGGCTGTTGAGAGGCGTAGAACGTTCTGGAAGAGGCGATGGATGCAATAAAAGTGCTTCTCAAAAAGGAGAGCTGCTTCATCCAAGACTTCGGATCCTCCTGACTGCTCAAAAAGTGTAAGAAGTGCACTTGCAAGATTGTTATGTCTCATAGGGCGGTCCAGATGAGGTGAAATGCACGGCGGAAGAGTCCCTCGCAAGAGGAGAATCGCTTCGTTTATGTCCGTGCGTTCTTCCGACTTCTCGAACAGTGTGAGAATAACAGCTGAAAGATTGTTAAGGGATCCAACGCGACCTGGGTGACGTGGGGGATATATGGAGAGGGCTTCTCGATAAAGGGGAATTGCTTTATCCAAGTCCCCGTGTGCTCCTGATTCTTTGAACAGTTTGTGAACTCCACCGGCAAGATTGTTAATCGGCATTGAGTGATCCAGATGAGGCAGGGGCTGTGAGATAAGGGCTCCCCGGTGAAGGACAACCGCTTGGTCTAAATCCTCCTACGCTCGTAATTTTTCAAACCGCATAAGGACTGCACTTGAAACATTATCAAGTGCTATGTAGCGATCCGGATGAGGAGGATGTTGGGAGATGGCTTCCCGGCTAAGCTTCCAAGTCACCGAGGTGTTTCATAACGATCTGGATGAGATGAAGGGCGTAAGAGGAGGGCGTCTCGGTGAGGGAGGATTGCCTGATTCATGTCTTCGAGTTTCTTGAATTGCTTATATCGAGTGTGAACAGCATTTGCTAGATTCTCAGGGGAACCAGAACGATTAGGATGAGGTAGCAGCCGCAAGGTGAGGGCGTCTTGGTGAAGTAAAATAGCCTCTTCCAAGTCTTCAAGCCGTCCTGATCGAGTAAACAGTGTGGAGTGCATTTGTGAGGCTGTTCAGTGACACGGAGCGTTCCGGATGTGGTGAGGGACATAGGTAAAGGGCTTCTTGGTGCACTTGGGAGTGTCGCTTCGTCCGAGTCTTCAGATCGTTCTGATTGATGGAACAGTATGAGGATTACAATTGCAAGACTGTTAAGTGACCGACAGCGATCCGGATGCTGTGGGGACGTAGAGAGAGTGCTTATCGTAGACATCGCATTGCCTCCTGTGAATGTTCATCCCCACCCGTTTCTAGGGATTATGGCAACAGCTTACATCCCTGGAAATTCGCATGGATAGGATGATGTATCGATGCAATGTCCGTCATTGCTTCGATCTGCCGAACTACCTAGATTGCTTACATAAAGTCAACCAGTTATCTTCAATTATGTACAAACTCGACTTCACGAGACAGACCTCGCCGATATCAGCTTTCCCCTCCAACTGTTATCAATTGTTGAAACAAGACCGATGAGACAGCTACGTGTGCTATTTAGGCGACAAATGAGTGAAGAACCACAAGTAAAATATACAAGCTTATATGTAAAATATGAATATGTAGCTGTTTTGTACCAAATACAGAATACTAACAAAGAATAATACGGAACCAGTGTCCGTCTAAATAGCAGCTGTTCCCTTGTCGAGTAGCACCTAGAAAAAGAGTCATCAGAGTGAACTCACAACGAAAACACAAAGACAAGAGCAGTTTATGGCGTACCCGTGGTTGACGTCCTCCTTCAAAGTGAGGTTTCGATTCAACATCATAGTGAACCATAGAGGATCGCGTAGGATGTGCTTGTATGGGTGGTTGAATGCGGGGTGGACGAAGGGAAGGAAGTGGTCCTTAGAATGAAGCCGTATAGGGACATGCGGCTGAGAGAGTATAGGCCGATCGGAGGGACGAAAGGATGGAGCGGGTATAGGCTCATGAGACGGAGGACCAAGTCCATGGGAAGGAGTAGGAGCAGGCCCAGGAAGTAGCTTCATGCATGTCAAAGAACCGTTAGCGTACTCGAACCCCGAACAAAAAATAACGAAGGAGAAAGACGCACAGAGGAACTACAAGAGGAAGCAATTCAAGATCTCTAGTTTCCCTCGCAGCCCCATGCTCACGGCGCAAGGCTACGAGCCCACCTCCGCGCTGATCCCAATGCACTGGTTGCGCTTGGGCCTCTTTTGGGCCTTATCTAAAAGTCCTCCGTACCTTCAAGACCATACCAATTTCGTGCCCAACCCCTACGTCATTCCCGAGATATGTCCCAAAGAAGGTAACGCCTGGTGTTACGTCACGGCGGGACCTGCCGCGGACCTGTCGCTCTTGCGTCGAGCAAATATAATCAAAAAAATCTATAACGAGGTAGGGTATCACTAATCGAGAGCACAAAAGACATTTCCATTACTTTTTCCTTCCTTCTTCTTTCGCCCCCCTAATCTACGTCTTAACATCTTCCCCTCCTAGTCACACTCTACTTGCTCCTCTTATAAATCTTTCCCAAAAAGCTCTCAAATACCTCTCTCCTCAAGCCCCCCTCGACCTCCACAATGCTCCCAATCTTCTTCCTCAACTCGCCCACTACCTTCTCCTCATACTCTGCATACACTCTCGGCACGCCCACCTCCTCAAACACCGCCTTCACCTTCGCCTCCGCTTGCTTATCCTTCCGTCCGTAATTCTCGTCCAGGACCTTGCGCTGCGCGGGGTTGGAGAGGCGGATCGCGGTGTTCACGACCCAGGAGCACTTGTTGTCCACGATGTCTGTGCCGATTTTGCCAATCTGCTCGGGGGTGCCGGAGTAGTCGAGGAAGTCGTCTTGGATTTGGAAGTACTCGCCCAGGGGGAGGAGGATGCTGAGCGCGAGAGGGTAGGGTTGTACAGGGGTGGAGGAGGAGGGCACGGTATAGGTGGTGGGGATGCCGGACATGTACATGGCGAGTGCGACGGGTAGATAGAAGGAGTAGTAGGCAGTTTTGTAGATCACGATGAGGCGATGTCTAGCGGGCAACAATAATCAGTGTCGCGAAGGTGAGCGGGGAACACATAAGCCAGACGCACCTCTCCAGCGAGAACTTGCTTAAATCCACATGATCCTCTGGGGCGGTGATCAGGTCCACCAACTGGCCCATCTCCGTCTGGTACGTCGTCTCATGGAACAGGTCCAGGATATCCGCGTAGTACGCTTCCGCGCGGAAGTGCACCTTCAGCAGGCGGTAGATGGCGGCCTCAAGCATGAAGGAGTCGTTGATCGCGATCATGCCGATGGCGGGGAGGCGGTACCAGCAGGGCTGCGAGCGGCGCGTGATGGAGGCGTCCATAATGTCGTCCGCGACGAGGAAGTAGGCTTGCAGCTGTGGGAGGGGGTTAGCGGAGGACAAGAAAGGGGGGACGGGGGAGGGACGCACGAGCTCGACACACCATCCGAGCACGGCGGCCTTGAAGTACTCCTCGTCGGTGAGCGCACGGCCCTTGAGGATCTCGACGGTGTCGACGACGGACATGCCGCGGTTCAGCTTCCCGCCGGGGACATTGTAGTCCAGGTTCTTCGGGGGAGGGGGACATAGGTTAGTGTGAGGATTGGTAAACGGGAATGGAAATGGGACTGGGAAGGCGAACGGGAGAACTATATCCCATTAAGAATGTGCCTTCCCAGAAGGACGACATCGCATCGACGGACGACACCAGTCCACTTACACGAGTGTCAACCTCCCTCGATCCCTCCTTTCCCCAAAAGAAGAAAAAGACTCGTAACTTACCTTCCTGTACCACTCCACCGCCTCCGCTGGCATACCCTCCCCAGCAAAGTGCTCGATGAGCTCGTCACGGATCTTTGCGTACACGCCCTCGAACTTGGTGCGGCGAGCAGCTTTGTCGCTTGACATGGTGCGTATCTGTGGGAGAAGAGAAAGTAAAGAGGGACAGTTACAGGAGAGGAAGGTTCAGAGGAGCAGGAGGGGAAAGGACGATCGATCGATAACGCGATTCCAATTCCTCGCAGGCTTATGTGGGGTGATCACGCCGATAACCCTTACCGCGGGGGGAAAGGGTATTTAACTAGGTCTAGTTAGAACGGACGGACGGACGCAGGGGGGAGCGAAGAAGTCGAACGATGCTATTGTACTCTTCCTCCCCGCGTGCCGCTCAATCAGGCCATTCATGGTTTTCGCTTTTTTTACGTGCAGCAATTCCGTGATC
This sequence comes from Nidularia pulvinata, assembly GCA_036937195.1. Classification (NCBI taxonomy): domain Eukaryota; kingdom Fungi; phylum Basidiomycota; class Agaricomycetes; order Agaricales; family Nidulariaceae; genus Nidularia; species Nidularia pulvinata. Next base: position 16,593 of record JASFDH010000582.1, read on the forward strand.
CGCGCCGCAAACGAATATTTGAATTTTTTATTCGTTCCTTCAAGCGTTTTCTGGTGTTCCGATGGATGTTCAAGGTCTAGCGCAATAGCTACGTCGCCAGAAAAGCACAAGGGAGAGGACAGAGTAAACTCAAAGTAAACTCAAAACCCTAACACGGTGAACGGCCGTTATTACCGACGTCCCTGGGTTGTCCAAATTGGGTGCCAGACGGAGTCTCCCACGGGTAGCGGGTCGTGGTTCCACCCCTGCAATTCGGTTGGATTCGTCATTTCTCATTCTTGCATCTGTCGTTCAATGCTCTGTTCGAGTTCAAACAGCCTCAGCAAACCCATTCATGATAGGCCAAACCTGCCATTGAATTATCCATGTCTTCTCATAATCAACCTCCATAGCCGTGTCTGCGCCGAATCCACGACCCCTCCAGAGTCCATTGTCAGCTCTCGTCATCAACCAGCTCTCACACCATAGTTGCCCACCTGATCTCGCGTCTGCGATGCGTAATGCCCTACGACAACAGTTGGGATGAAGTCATCAACATCACTACTCTCCGCAGTGCTATACCGTGGTCTAATCCCGGTCCTGAGCGTCGCTGGAGTTCAATGATGGTTACGTGCGGCCGTAACGGTTACCTCATTCGACGCTTCTGGCGCTGGCCACTGTATTGAACTGGGATGCATCTGCTTCTGTTCTCGCCGCTGGGATATATCTGATGTTCTTAGTCCCGGCGAGATGCTTCCGCCGCCATTGTCGTTGCTGCTGGGGCAGGTGCGGTGCTCTATCTACTCGGCGTCTTGCACAGAGATACCGGCCGTTCGTGCGCTAGAACCGAAGGAAGACTCGGATGTGCCACCCCACCTTCATCTTCTGCAGGTTTCTGTCACGTCATGATCAATGCCTGGAGAATTGGGCGGAAGTTGCAAGTTCAGATGAAACTCTATTCGCTGTCCTTAGTACTGCTCCGCAATTGTACCACCCTACCCCGTACTTTTGCACTCACCGCACACTCCTTGCAGTCTCCCCCCGCGAGTAGGTGATTCTAGAACGCACAAACTAGTGTCTGGGCGTTCATTGACCACCAGATGAACTTGTAGTCTGCTCTGAAGAGGGACGTGCACCTCTTTTCTTCCCTCAGCACAGTATCAATCCCCAGGACTCCATATCCAGGATGAATCGCGTAGCAATACGTGCTGGAGTGAATCTATCCCCTCTTCTTGCTTTCATTCACTTGGCTTTCTAACACATATCTGCTGCTCTTCTCATAGTTTCAAACTGGCTTAAAGCCTATGGCCATTCGTGCGCTAGAGAAATGCCCTTCTTCTGCAGGAGGTCTTAATAATGCTTTGTCGTTATTCATGCTAAGATGGAGGCAATAGTCCAATTTGGAGTTAGACGCCTGCATAACGTCCAGAAGCGCCCTCCCCAGGCGCATCTCCCTTCACTTTGTTGAACATTATTTGCGTCAGCATTCACGGACCACCGTTTTGCCGACCCGGCTGAATTCCATGGCGCTAGGGTTGTGCTACTCATCCTTCTCCTCGGAAGGTGTTCTAGCGGATTCCCTTGCCATTAGAATTTCGAGCCTAAATGAACTCGATTGTCAATCCGAAAATTTTGACCTTGCACTAAGTGCTACTCTTTCGTGATGAATTAGTACATCATGATGGTGATAGCATTGGATGCGCATCGTGTACACCTCTTGAAGCTGCCTACTAGTCCATTGGCGATACTTCCTAGATCATTTTTTCTCACCTGCACCTGCTGAAATATCTGTAGTTCCCGCTTATCACAGAGCATGATAGCTAGAACTTCGAAAGTTCTTAACTTGACGAGCTCCGATTCCCCTTCGAATGGATTCGGAAACCAGCTTGTTCACCACAGTCCGTCCTATTAGTGAGTTATCCATGAGTAGTCCAAATTAATTATTATAGGGCTTTTCCTATAAATGTAACTGGTCTTTTTTTAAACAGAAACATGACATGGACGTCGCATTCTTTGTCAAATGATGATTCCTAGGATAATGATTCTCCACTACTTTCGCATGGGTAGATGGTATCTGAATGGCGTTTCAGCTACTTAATTTAAACTCTATTCCGACTCTCGGATCTTGGATAGATAAATTATCGCTAATTTAACTTTGAATGAACACCGGAGGGAGGTAAACATCGGCTCGTTTCTATTTATAGATGTCTGCATATGTTTAATTGAAAGGGTGTTGTGCAAAGTACAATCACAGCCACCACCTTCAATGCGCTCCCGGCTCTCCCGGCTCCGAGCTCAACGGTTTGGTTTTTGTGTGTCGTTGTAGAAGTCCAGAAGCTTTACTTTCAGGTACAATCGCTCTCTAATCATCATACGTCCCGTCACTTCACATCTTATGAGAGGTCGAATTGTCACAACTTCACCTGGACCTCACCCCGGAAAATTTCCGGCTGACTAAATGGTGAGTTGGTTCCTTCGAAGAATCGCTGTTTTGCAGATGATCTTGATCACAGGTGCTACTTGGCGTTCGATTGCCATCTGAACATTTGACTTCAACACATGCCTGCAATTTTTCTTGCAGGAAATATACCCACCGGGTGAATCGGATCAGCTCTCCACTGCTACTTCAATCATCCAATGGCACCCACGTCAACGTATCAATCAAATGTACTTGCCAATACTCATTCAATGTTCTGACTTTGAACTCGTATCAGGCGCTGAGCTACGTCATATATTCGTCGCCGCTCCGCCTTTAGTCAAAGAAATAATGTGTCATAACGATTCCAAAGATAGAGATTTCCTGTTTTCGTAAAGGTTTATGGTGAAACACGTTGAAGGATATCCTTTAATCCGCTTCCTTGATTTTTGTCAGTACATTATGCCATAGGTGGCGATTATAGCCGTACAGATATGTGTCCTAAGTTGATGAACTTAGCCTTTTATCTGATTGTATATCTATGGGACAAGTGCCACAAATGCAAAAAATAGCCGGCCGTCCGAAGTTACAACTGTGATTATGTTCAATGGTGAGCCTTAAAGTTAAAACTTTTCCATCCGCAGCAGAGATATGTTAAAAATTGCCGTTACATCCCCAACACAGTAATCTAGATGAAGGATCAAGTTAGACGTGGGTATTATTACTGTTTGATTCACGCCTTGGATTGACCAATATCAAGAGCAATCGTGAGTGTGATTGTTATATTTAGTGAATTTATCCACGATTGAGATAAAATTGCAAAAATACACTCATGTTCCACTGAGCCAGAGGTCTGAACGGCTAAATAAATAACCTCGGAAATATATGATAGAGAGGCCTTTCACTTGGAGTTCGTCGAACGTTCAGATGCTTATCATTGATAAATCATCGATCTTGTAAGCTTGAGTATTCACCCAAGTTGGCACCCTAAATTTCTCGCTGGGTGGTATCTCTGCCAACCCCAGCCGCAAAAGACTACTACCGAAGCTGCTGTTCCAAGTTGCGTCTTGTCTTGCTTTCTCCTATAATAGACCATTTAGGTATCGTCGGAAGTTCTTACGAGAATCTATGATACGACTGTGTACCTGTAGCCACTGTGAGAATACCTATATATATCGGTTTCATCGAAAGTAAACGCTCTAGCCCTCTTATTAATATTGTACCGAATTTGACTTCTCCCTTCATTGCAATTCGTCGTTGACGATATGATTTTAGTTATCGAAACTGGTCATAGAAGGATAGAGTGTGCTGAATTCTACATGAGAAGCTGGAATTTTTTGAAAGTGAATGCTGATTGCTAAAAACTTCCGCCATTCACACTGAAGGATGGAGAGTGCCTTGAACAGGCGATCGTGGAAGTTGCGAAGCAGAGAAGTATGCTCTGAAGTCGGCCCGGCCTGTAGCGCTAGGCACCGGCATTGCGGCTTCCTGCTTGAGCCTCGGGATTCCCATGTCGTTCCTTCAGTGCTTCCTCGACATGTTCTTATCCCAGCTTGCGTATGCAAAAATTCACCACTGTCTTCGCATCTCCTTTTCGGCCCTATCAGATACGCTTCATCTATTTTCCAAAATTATCTGGTTAACATTTTACTCTAAGTTTTTCTACCAATATGAGCGGTTGTAAGTATGTCCAATGGCCACGGGATCTGAACCGGAATATTGGCGGAATGCTTATCTGCAATTTACAGGCCTTTCTTGCATTCTTTATGAACTATTATATTTCAATATGTTCATTATAAGTAACGGAAGCATAGTAGTAACTATGTCGCCACCGTGTTACCTTTGATGAGATATACAGCGACATCATTTTATCCCTTTCCTCTCATTTTTTACTGGGCAACTTCAAACTGGTGCCTTCTTTCCTTGTTTTAAACCTGAACTCAAGGAGCGGTTCGATTATCTTTAAAATTGATTCGCATTTATTACATCCCGTAGTTGGTTTCCGTCCTTTATCCCTGAAAACCTAATGGAGGAATTACAGCATCAATGAGGTGCAATCTTTCTCCATATTCTCGTAGAAACATGGCGATAGCAATCTACCGCGTCTTTGTAGCTGAGACAGTGGCTTCGATTCGGATTCAAATCAAAATTCCCGGTGTGAGGGAAATAGCAATGATCTAATAATGATGAATAAAGTAGAGATGCTAGCATCTAATCTTGCAGAGTTGAAACATAAATTATTCGCATCCGAAGTTTATTTATACATGCGTAAGCATATTATCTCCTTCGTATCGATGTTTACGTTTGAAAATAAAGAGGTTTTTCTTCTTATGACCGACAATTTACAATGAACCTGTTAACGCTATGGGGATCACATAGTAATATTAAGTATAACCTGAACTTCTTTCCAGAGAACGCCAAGAAATACGTAAGCGGTAAAGTATATCATCAATACCAACCCTGAAAGTTGGAACAGAAAACTAGGAATCGAAGATCGCACCATATGCTGGAATTCCTCTCGTCTCCATGCCGTAAACTACTTTTCTCGTCAGTTTGGGGTTTGAGATAATGAAGACAGCTTCTGCGTTACATTCCAAAACAAGCTGGTATGTTAGAGCGACCATGTCTGGTCTCCCGTTCTCTCGCGTATTCCAGACAATTGCCTTATTATCTGCACGAAGAACTGACTGCATAATCGCTTTGCCATACGTTTTCTCCGGATTTGGTGTAGACCAAAGGATACGACGTGGGGTGACATTGGC
>JASFDH010000583.1:0-21748 GCA_036937195.1 Nidularia pulvinata
CATTGTAGAAACTGATGCTTCTGACTATGCTTTGGGAGCTATTCTATCTATCATCACTTCTGACAATGAAATTCATCCGGTTGCTTTTCACTCTTGCACTTTAACTATTTCTGAACTGAATTATGACACTCACAATAAGGAACTTCTAGCAATTTTTGAAGCTTTCTGCATCTGGCGACACTATCTTGAAGGATCACCGCTTCCATGCTGGGCAGTATCATCAGAATATATGAGGATGTCGTTGAGATAGATGGTAACACAGACGTCTAATAGATCTTGGAAAATGTCATTCATGAAACGTTGGAAGCTGCTGGTGCATTAGTGAGTCCAAATGGCATAACTAACCATTCAAAACTGCCATAACACATGCAGAAAGCAGTTTTCCACTCATCACCTTCCACTATGTGCACAAGATAATAAGTGTGTTGGAGATCTAGTTTAGTACAGACACATGCTTTCTGAGGACTGTCAAGTAGGTCAGAGAGGAGCAGTAACAGATATTGGTCTTTCTTAGTGATTTGGTTGAGGCTGCAAAAATCTACACAGAGGCAGAGAGATCCATCCCTCTTCTGCACAAAAGCACAGGGGCACCATGTAGAGAGTGGGAGGGACAAATAAACCCAATAGAAAGGCGTTCATCAATGAACTCACAAAGTGACTTTAATTCCAATTGCAAAAGGGAATAGACTGTGCTAGCAGAGGTGCAGTACCATCCTCAAGGTTAATCTTCAAGTTGTAAGGGTGGTGAGGGGCAAGTGTGTCAGCATGTGTCTTGCTGAATACATCAGCAAACTCATGGTATTACTTTGGGACCTTGGAAAGGTCAACTGGTGCTTTGGTAGTAGAAGTGGAAAGTCCTGAAACTGTAGGGGCAGAAAGTTGTAGGTGGAAAGTTTACAATCCAGACAAATTACTAGCACACATAAAAGCAGCAGTGTTAATGAAAGAGATTGGCAGAGACTGCAGGGCAGTGTCAGAAACTGGTGCAGTTGGTTGCTGAGTAGCAGAAGCCATTCAAGCAGATGTCAATAAAGACAGAGCAATCTTGTGCAAAGAAGAACAGAAAGTAATGCTACTCAATTCCCAGTCAATCAACAGATTGTAGCAGGAGAGCCAGTTGTATCCAAGAACTAGAGAGCATGAAGAATCAAGCAGAGTAACATGACAGTTTAAAGTCATGCATTCACCAGTCAGAAAATGGACAGGGAGATTGACTACCTCAGTAAGGTAAGTATTCAAGGAGCCATCAAAGAGTTTCAGTTCAATCAGAGGAATAGCAGTAGTAGAGAGTCCATGTAGATGTGCAAATGAAGTATCAATGAAACAATGGGTTGAGCCAGAGTCCACAAGTGTTGGAAAAGGAGTGGTAGAGTCAGAAACCAGTGGAGAAATGAGTTGGACATATAAAGATTGAGAGTTGGAAAGAGCAGACATGTTGAGTTTGAACTCCATAGTTGCACAGTTGAGTTCAATGCAGTCCTCAGCCTGTGCAGAGACCTGAGGACTGCTCTCTATTTTTCTGAGCTCTTAGAGCTGGAAGAAGAGCTATCCTTACTCTTGTCAGAAGCAGTCACTGCATGGGCCTTGGCCTTAGTGGCAGAAGCAGCTGCTTTGTTGCAATCCTTAGCCATATGTCCAGAACCTCCACAGAACATGCAGAGATTATTATTGAAATGGCATTGGTGCTCCTGAGAGGTCAACTTTCTGTCTTTACTGAGCTTGTCAGAAAGATCTGGCTTTTCTGGCATGGATTTCAAAGAAGTTGTATTTGAGGAGTTGTTGTTAGAATTCTTATTATTGCCATTGTTGTTATTTGAAGTTTTTGAGGATTTCAAAGTATTGGCCTGCTGATTGTTATTGTTACCAGAGGATTTATTACCCTTATTGGAAGACTTTTCTGATTTGGCAGAAGTGATTTTAGCATGGGATTTCTTGTGCTGGCACTCCCAGTGGTGAGGATTGATAGTCTGAGCAGCAAATTTCATGTCAATAAGCTCAGGTTTTCTAGTCTGAGACATAATATCCTTAATGCAGTCAGGTAGGCCTTTATAATAGTGGTGTTGGAGAGCCACAGCATCCCAAGAAGTCTTGATAGCAAGACAGTTGAATTCAACATTATATTTCACAATGTGCTGGTTATTGTGCATGCAGAGATTGTTGAGTTCTTCTTCTGCATCTCCTGCTGGATTAATAGTGCCAAAATTATGCTTGAGCTCTGTAACAAAATCTAACCAGCTGTCAGTAAGACTGTCAGAAATGATGTTGGGCTCAAACCAATTGAGAGCTGTCCCTCTAAGATAGGATAAGGCAAAGTTGATCTTAGCAGAATCATCAGAATAAAAGTGTTAGTTGTTGCAGAAGTAAATTGCACACTGTAAAAGAAAAGGGGATAGTTTCTTGGGGTTGGAACTGTTGTAAGTGTTGGGTTCCTTAGCCTTAGGCTTGTCAGATTTGGTGGCACCCTTCTGATGAATAGACCTATAAAGTTGTCCTAGCACTTGAACAAGGTTTGGGTCTTTGTCAGGTGTCTTGTCAGAAGAGGGTTCATCATCCCCACCATTATAGTCAGGATCATCAGAATCATCAGGGTTGCTGCTTGGCCTCCCTGGTTGTCATTGTTGCTGTTGGTAGGAGTTCCATCATTGTCTGGTGGAGGGTCATTTCTGCCATTACCAGAGGGTTGAGTCTGACTGGCTTGGGCAGAAGGTGCTTGAGAGGTAGCATGTCCTTTGCCCTTGTCATTAGACCCAGAGGCTGTCAGAGGCAAAGTGAGGATAGCACAAGCAGCAGAGACAGAGCAAGTTTTGGGACAGGTTGCAGAAGTTATATTTTTATGGGATTGAGCATGTGTGGTAGTAGTTCAAGGAGTTGCAATAGTAGCTGTGCAAACCATGAATGAGAACTTGGAAGTTGGAATCCAAATATACTGTCAGATCTCATTCCCAAAGGGAAGAATAGGGACTAGAGGTCATAGTTTATGATAGCACTATGTTAAAGAAATGTCAGATGTAACATCAGAAAGATTTCCAACTGTAATGCTAAATGTAAGAACCATTGGCTTCAGCTTATGTGCTGCACCCTTCCAGTTCTCATGGGTTCTAACTTAGATGAATGGTCCACATGGCAGAAGATAATTACCAGTGTCAGAATCATGTTGGAGGTAAACAAGATATTGATGAATAGAGTCAAGTCTAGTGTCAAAGGCAAGATAAGACTAGTCAATGTAAGTTTAACTAGAAGGAAAGTTGGAAGAGGATCAGAAGGTCAGAAGTGAATCAGAAAGACTTAGTAGTAACATAGTCAGAGGACTAGGGGTGATCTTAGTTGATATTTGGATTGGAGACTATGGTACAAGATAGGACTACTTAAATACAAGTACTGCTAATTGTAATAGTAAAAGCAGAAGTAGCAATACTATAGATACAAGGAATAATAAAAGTCCTTGACACATAATAAAAGTAGCAGAGACAAGAGTGGAAGTGTAACTGAGCAGAAGTGTACTTAGAAATGGTAATTGTATTGTGAGCATCAAATAATAGTTGAGAGATTAATGATGAATGGAAACAGGCAGAAAATGTCAGAAACATAGCAGGAAATTGTATCATAAAGTCAGAAAGTGTCAGAAGATGTCAGGAGAGATTGCAGATGTAACATCCATATGCCTAATGATGTCTAGGAGGGGTGTGGTTCAGGATTGATCTGTCTGGGAGTCATTGTATAGTTTTGGGGGGAGTGGCAGTGGGGCAGTTAGTGGTTGGTTCTCCTACCAACTGTCAGGTAGGTGTTGTATGATGGGGCTTGTGCACAGGAGTTTTTTCATTCAGATGGCACATCTTTTGATGTGTAGCTGGGCCTGGAGCTTGAGCAGTGGGATCAAGGCCTCAATTTCTAGTGCTGAGGTGGGTGTAGTCTTGAATGCAGCACAGATTAGATAGAGCACTCTTCAGTATACCTTCTCTATCAGGTGTATTTGATACTTGGTCCTCTTCCACAAAGCAGGGCATGCATACAGTATCTGTGGGGTGATGCATGCAATGCATAGGTGGTGGAGGTGTTCATGATTAAGCCTGCAGACAGTATTTGCAAGCATGTACAAGCCCAACATGGTGTTTTCTCCTTTGTTTGCTAGGAGTTTGGCATGGTGTTCAAAGCAGAGATGACAGTTGAAGTGGACCCCAAGCCACCTGACTGTGGATTCTGGGGCTACTGTCTAAGTGTGTCTGTCACTATTTTTGAAGGTGATGGAGGGTGCATCATCAGAGTGCAGTGCATCAGTTCACATTTGAAGAAATCTGGAGAGAGCCCTGCCCATTTTAACCATTTGTCTGCCCTTTGGTAGGCCAATCTCAGAATTGCCACATTGCTATGCAAGCTTTTGGATGAAATGAATAGTTTTCCATCATCAACATACATGAATAGGTGCACTTCTGTTGGTTTGTCCACTATTGGTGACTTTTTGCTGTGTGCTTTTGGTGTGAATAATTTGAGGAGCTCTGTTGTATAAAAAACTGCAAGGATGGGTGAGATTGGCAATCCTTGGGGGATTCCATTCTGTACTGAATTCATTTCCCCATGTATTCCATCAAGGCATACTGCTGCTTCACAATCCTTGAGGAAGCTGCTGACCCACCTTACATATTCCCTTTGTGTTGTAGTTTACAGAGCAGATGATTATGGTTGACAAAGTTGAAGTACCCTTTAATGTTAAAGGTTAGAGCTGATGTTACCAGTTTTTGGTTCCATGTGCAATGGATGTCACTGATGAAGGATAGCAATGCATCTGATGTTGAGCTATTTGAGTGGCCTCCAAATTGGTTTGCAGGGTCCAGGTTGTATTTTCCAGCTAGAAAGGTAAGTCTATGTGCAATGATCTTCTTGAGGATCTTCCCCATGCACTTTAGTAGAGCAATGAGGGGTATGCCCTCAGGTTGGAGTAGTCTGGTTTTTGGGGTTTGTGAAGTGTGACTGCAATTGCTCATCTCCAGGTGCAGGGATCTTTCCAGGTCCATTTCAGAGCTTGGTAGGGTATCTGTGAGTGTCCAGTGGCAGAGTCAGAGCTGCATGATCCCAGGGCCTTGTCAATTTTATCTACTGTTATCTGTGTGAATGGCAGGTCAGTATCTTTTTGGTTCATTGTGTCTGAGTGGAACCCCTCAGCAAGGGTAGGAGGTGGTTGGTACAGTTTGTCTTAGAGGGCATTGCATTTATCCTTGTGTGGTACTGCTTTTGGCATATCTGGTCCTTACAAGATTTATGGGGTTGAGTAGTTGTATGTTCCCTTTGACCACTTCTGGAAGTCCTGGATGTCATCTTTGCTGGCCTTTTTGAGTTTATCTGTGACCCAGTCCTTTTTCTTCTTGCAGAGTCATTTGAAGTGGTTTCAGGTGTGTCAGATATTTGTATGGATGTCTGTGTCACATTCTTTGAGGAGTTCTGTGTGATGTCTCTGGGCTTTGCAGGCTTCTGCAACACATGTGACTGCCTCTGTGAGGGAATCATCCCACCATAGTTTCACTTGGGCTGCCAGTTTTCTCACTTTTCTAGTTTTCTCCATGGTTTGGATGATGGCTGCAGTGAGGGCTTTGCAGTTGTCTAGCTGCTCTCTGGTCATTGGAGTATCCTCAAGGAGTGGGTTGAGAGTGTCTTCTGTGGCAGCAAGCTCTACCATCCCATCACTTATCATTCTGAATCTTGCTTCCTTTCTTCCCTCAGTCATTCCACTTGCAGCAGTGTGACTGAGGGTATGCTTCCTATTTATCTTTTGTTTTTATGTTGTACTTACATTTTTATTAGTTAGAGCACATCACTGTGCTTATCTAGCTGTTGTCTAGACCTTGTCACCAAATCAGTACATACTGTAAAGGGATGAGTGACTGTTGGGCCATGTGGAGGTTGATATATAATAATCCAGTGAGCATGATCATATTGGAATGGAAGATGGTTAGGGCATATCAAGTTGATTTCAGAGTGTACATAAGTTGAAATTTACTTCTTGATGTTTATAGAAATCTGTTGAGTATAATGCAAGATGGATATGAACATTGATCTATTGCTTTGTTGGGATGCTAGATGGGAACATCAGCTGTGGATGTGAAATATGAGCTAGACAACATTGAATATTATTCATTCAGACATCTTAAAACAAAATTTGGCACTAATATATAGTGTTTGAAAGTCCAGTCCAGTCCAGTTTTTTGACCCCAAGAAGCTTAGACTGAGACTGAGACTGGTCTGTGTCAGTTAATAGACTTCAAAGACCATGGAAATACACTCAAGACTGGTTAAGAGCAGTCCTAGGCAGTTTTTTTGCAGTTTTTTGACTGGTCTGGACCAGTTATGCTTGAGACTGATTTGAGACTGGTTAAATACCACCCTTTGTGGCCTTACACTGGTTTAATACCACAAAATTTTGTGAAGAACAGGTAGGTAGACACTAATTAGTAACTGCTTTGGGTATATGTCAGGAGTAATATGGAAATAGCTCAATCTATGCCTGCAGAAATGGTATGATACTCAGTAATTAGTTTTTAGTAAACATTCCTGTCAAAATGAGTGCTTGGATGTAGAATTCAAACCAGAATTAAGTGAACCTTTGATGGATTCATGAATTTAGACCTAACATTGTATTAGCTTGGTGAATACATGCTAAAATATTTGAATAATTACTAAATACTTCTGCCTTGTAATTTAAGTCAAGATAAGAGCAAGGACATCAAATTTGAATGAGAATTGAGCTAGTTATAACAACATTTGCAAAATATAGTCAAAGTTCATGAATTTGGACATAAGATTTTTAATTCTTCACCAGAAACTATGGTTATGAAGTCCTTGGAAAAGCAATATATAGGGCTCCCTATGCTCGACTCAATGAACCAAAAGACTGGTTAAGGCCAATGTAAACTGGTTTTTTGTCAGTCCTCAGAACTTCAAAATCATGATAGACCATGGACTGGATTGCAGTTAATGGTCTACATTAGTATTTGTAATTTTTGGCCTTGATTGGTTGCAGTCCAGTTCAGTCTCAGTCTTTTTCCAGTCCCATAACCAGACTTCCAAACACTACTAATATATGGTTTCCTGGGTTGCCCAATGTGAAATATCATGGAAAGAATAGTGATAGCACTGAATGCTATGGAGAAGCATATACATGCAAACATACACACAATGCCCTGTACTGACTTGCAGCAGCATGCACTGACTTGTTAATTTCTCACTGCCTTCAGCCATACAACTTGATAAACAAGACATCTATAACTATATTACCCTTGAACATGTATCTGTTGGGTCAACAATTTTTTAGTTCATTAGTTGGGGGATTCAGCCATAATCTAGATGATTAAATTAGACAATGGAAAAACAGTGTGTCCAACTCATGTAGAGAATTCTGATATAAATGCAAAAACAATGAGTATGTAATCTCATGAGTAATGAGAGATTCCAGGGTATTGAGAAATACTGTAACAATGGGGAGGATCTGACTGTATGACCAAATTATGAAGCCTTAAATAAGTAGACTCAGAATTGCCATGAATATTGACAGAATTCTGTACTTCCACCTCATGGCCATTGAACATAGATTTCTGTATCATGTTGGGGCCACTGAACTCTGAGCTGGCATCTATTTCTTGCTAGCACATATTACATTCAGAAGGCTTAATTCAGAATATATGAAATGCATGGTCAGCCAGGATATGGCTGATGTGGCCAAAGCTTGGCTGCAAGGACTTGGGATTTGTGGCAAATTGGAGTGTGACAGGATGGTGATGAGTGATGGCTGGAATGGGATATGACAAAGGGTTTACACAGTCAGATACCACTATATTTAGCTGACACAGAAATTCTTGTTAGCATTGGCACAAATTACCAGTAGGCATCAAGGGGGAGATCCTGCACATGCTTGAAGAGTGAAAAAGAAGTGGAGATAGGCCTAGATTCAAGCTTAGCAAAACAAACAACTAATACATGAAGGAGGTGCCCAAATTCCAGAACCTCTAATCAATAGGCTGGCAATGTAAATTCAATTCTCACTGAGGTTCTTTCTCTGTATGAACATAATTTTTAATCCAGAAGTGGTTCAGACAGTCAAGTACTGCTTTATTATCTGGCATAAAATTTCTTAACACTGGCACAAATTATGAGTAGCTGTTAGTACCAGTCAGGAGATCCTGTACATGCCTGAAGAGAGAGAATTAGCAGTTAAGATAGGCATGGATTCAAGTTTAGTAAGCATGAACCTGATGGTCAGATGGAATGATACCAGCCAATGAGTACATGAAGGCTGGTTGAATGCCAGATATTGTGAATCAAGGTCACACAGTGGTAAGATAGTTGAACTTGATTGTAGGTTAGACCTCCTTCAGAGGTCCTTATATACTACTATACAAGTATTCTACAGTATTCAAGATAGCTACAGAATATTACTACAAGACAATGCTTGTTAAGATAATTACTAACAATATTACTAAGCCTGAGAGGTTGTGCCAGATGTAATTCCAACACCAGAACTTCTAAATAATAGCTTAACGATGTGAGTTTGACTCTAGCTGGTGGTTTTGCACATCTCTTGATGAGTTTTAATTCGGAGACAGAGGTAGTATTTTATGCGAGTATCGAAGGCCAGAAATAGCGGAAATGCTGCCACTAGGTTAAAGTACGTATTTGCAGTCCAAGAGCATGCGGAGAGGTAGCAACAGGCATTCTATGGCGGTATAGTTATTGAAATGGGAACCACAAGATAGGTCGTCTAGTCGTCTTGTCTAGACGCATCGACGACACCGCAGCGACTCTTGCGCATGCGAAGCAACATCGAGCAATACGCAAGTAAATTTCCCTACCTGGTCCGTGCATTCCATCAATCCCTCCTTCCCACGCCCCCCATATAAAGTCCTCGCACCCCCGTGCCCTCCCTTTTTCCTCGATTCTTCCACAATCAAACTCGCCAGTGATGATAATCCCTGGGGCAGAGAGATGAGCGACGCCCGGCCTTGGCAGGGGCGCCCGCTGACATCGCCCGTTCGGCCCCACATACCTTGTTTTATTGAAGGGACGGGCTGGGAGTGTTCTGAGGCGCCTTTCCTTTCTTCCTGTGTTCTTGTGTTGGTTGGATGCGTGATAGGTTTTGGGAGGCGGAGGTAGAGGAGGAGTTCTGTGATATCGTGTACCTGCTTGTCGCGCTTGTTCGGCGTCTCAGGAAGTGCATCCCTTTTTGTCCATCTTTTCTTTGTGGCAAACATTTATGGAGTGTGATTATGAGATGGCAAATTTTCAACATTTGATGTACGCAGCGACGCGTACCGCCCCCTTTCTGTTATCCGTCGTCGTGACACCGATTGGATGCGATGTGCGATATCCCTTTACCGACATACTGTCTCATCTCCTTTCCTGTCCTTCCTCATTCGCGGTCATTGTTCCCCGTGCCCCACTCCCTTCCCTATTCCAGTCCCTCCCCTCCCCTTCCCTCCCCGTCTCTCCCACATAGTCCAGTCCATACCCGTGCAACCCGAGTCCTGAGTCCTTTCCGCTTCCGCTTCCGCTTCCCTTCATCCTCCCACATAATTCTCAGGCTACCGTATCTTCCGACATCCACGTACATACGCACGTCGAGATGTCACAACATTCATGATCATCGAGATCGGACCAGTGAGGCGGCAAAGATCCATCATTTTCGAGGCTGGATACGGATAATGAGGCGCTGGCGGCTTGGCTGGCTAGGGTCGGCCAAGGGGAAAAGGGAAGGGGGGCCCTGGTGACTTACAGCATGTCGAGGGACGTGTGTGGGTGCAACTGGACATTAGACGTTGGGCGGCGGGGGTCAGAGGTGCATATAGGAAAGTACTGTACATAGTGTCGTCGAGCTATTGGAATGAAGCACACATGAGAAGACGGTTCGTATGGGTATTAGATTCAGTGCGCAGAATATACAAGAAGGGTTCTTGGGGCGTGATACAAGGTAACTATGCCAGCGTGAGCCTTGCCCTGGTACAGCTGACCGGGACTAGTGACAGTGGGCGCGAGAGTCACCCAGGGCCACCGCAAGAGGCATGACGGGCCACAGCGAGAGGCATCGATGTCGGGACGCGCAGAGGGCTGGTCGGGAGTATACTATCTAAAAGAGCGTCGGGCCACTGAATAACGTGAACGTAATTCGAAGGAAACAATAATAAAAAAAAGAAAACGCGTGCAGTGTAAGTATATATATGTATGTGATAGTCCGTGTGCCGGGGGGTATGAGGAGGTATGCATGGCGGGTAGGGAGGGGATGCGTCTGTCCATGACGACTGTAAGACGTAAGGGAGAGGAGAGGAAGGAAGGGTGGGGAAGGAAGTAACGCGATTTTGTGTTGGAAGCGTAGAGGGCATTAACGTAAGGGCTACTATGGAGGGAAGGGGCCAACATGCAAGAGCGTCCGCATTAGACCAAGCAACGACAACGACAGACGATGACGAAATGAAACCCAGAAAGGAGGGAAAGAACATCACCACCCCATCGTCCACACCGCGCCCACCACGCCCCCTACCACCGCCATGCCCAACCCCACTACCCTCCCCATGACCTCCCCATCCCGCGCGCTCCATCCCGCTCCCGACGCACTCGCCGGGAACGTAGTGCCAAACTGCCTCGTCGGATGCGGGCTGCCGCTGGCAGTAATCGTGACGGCGGAGGCGTCTTGGGGCTGCGTGGTGTTGGGTGCGGAGCCGGCGGGGAGCACGGTGAAGCGCGGGGAAGTGGCGTACATGACGCCGTGCGTGGAGTTGATGAACATGAGGAAGTAGTCGTCGCCTGGGGGGACGTCGAGGAGGGCGATGTTGAGTTTGTAGGGTTTGGATGGGACTGGAGGGAAGGAGTTAGTAGGCGCTCAAGGAGGTAGGAGAGAGGAAGAGGAATGTTAGAAGCGGAACGGCAACAAGGAGAAGCAGCCCAAGAGGGAGAAGCTCGATAGGAATGAGTTCGATGGAGTGGCCCGATAAGAGCTCCAGACGAGGAGCCTGATATGAACGCGCATAGGAGGAAACGAAGAACCAGCTCGATAGACGCGCTCGATATGAAATGAAGCAGCTTGAAGGAAACGAGCTCGGCAGGAATGAGCTGGATAAGAGCGAGCTAAGAATAAACTCGATAGGGATATGTTCAAGATTAATGAGCGGAGCTCGATAGGAAACAGCTCAAAAGTACAAGCTTGTGAGGAATCCACTCAAGACGAACGAGGCTAAGCAGGAGGCGAAGGAAAGAAAAATGAAAGCACGAAGCCCTGACACACAAAGGGCGGGACAAAACAAGTACTCACCATTCCTCGCGACAAGCGTCAGCCCATCTACGCTCATCCGTGCCATCTCGACATCAAAGTTGTCCACGCCGTCCTGCACGCCCTTCGTCCACGTCACAAGGTTAGCGGCGTTGCCGTTCACCCACTGGGTCTGCCGGGTCGGCTCGGTGATGACGAAGTATGCTGTGGGAGATCGGGCGGTCAGCATCGTGCAACAAGGGGATGGGAAGGAGGGAAAAGGAGGGACGGGGGTGAGGGACACACCTGATGCATGAGAGGCTAGGAACGCTAGTACGAGGCACGCGGAGGTGCACGACGAGAAGAGATTCGAGAGGCGCATTGTGTGATTTCGTTCGCTCGTTCGTGGGTTGGTTTCTTGGCTCTTGGGAGGTCTGGGAAGCTCGTGTGGGCGGCGGCTGGTTTTTCTCCGGCGCCTCGTACGTGTTGCTGGTACCTGGAGAAGGAGGGGGAGGTGGTGGTGGTGAGGAGCTTGTCGTAATCTGAATCAAGCACCGGTGCCTTCAATCCCTAAAGACCCGCAGGAAGGGAGAAGAGAAAAGAAAAGAATGTTGGCGCGACTCAGCCGGTGAATCAAGCGTGAGGAAATACCAGAGAATAGATAGATAGGCGGGTGGGGGGGAGGAGGTGCTGGACCGTTATTCTTCCTTTCTTCCGCAGGCTTTTCGGATTGGTGAGAGGAAAAGAGGGGATATGGGATGGGAGCGAAAAGCAACGAGCGAGCGCCGGGTGTCAACGCAGACGACGGACAGTGGGCAGATGGACAGATGAGCTATGTATGTTCGAGCGCCGGGAGACGAGGACACTGCTCTCCCTCCGCTGCAAACCCAAAACGCCCTGTCGTCCGTCACACGAGTGACCAACGCTGACAGCGGTGTCACACGCATCCCTTTATCACACGTGGCAATAGATTGCTTCCCGCCCACCAGGGGAAATTATTGTATTCTGAATTAGATAAGCCCCCGAGGGCCGACTCCCGATGTTTTGTATTCCGTCCGCTTACAACTTTATCCTCCTCCTCGTCCAGTGGAGGCGGAGACGTATTGCGCGGTTGGAGGGTGTGCGAAGGCTCTCTAAGCCAGCCACGGTTAGAAGTGGGTCCGGGGTGGCAGTTCTCCGAGGTTCTTTCCAGGCGGCTTCAACTGCCCGTCGTCGTTACACCATCATGCGTCCACCAGTGCTGCACCCACTCAAGATGATGACTAAAATATCTATATCTGCTGGCGTCGAATGAGGAGGTATGTCGTAAAGTCGTAACTACCACGCGCCGGTGACAATGTTCATATTATTGGAAAATGCGCAAAAGAGGGTAACACGTTCCGGACTTCCGTGGGCTTGACTATCTCTCCCCTACTGAAGATGATTCCTATATGCCACCAGGTTCTACATATCCAACCTGCTTCCATTTCTACATGCCGCTCAACTCCACGATTCATCTCAGAGCCCTACCGCTCCTGGTATTTAATGAATCCTAGCTCACAACCTACGACGTTCCATCGACATGTACCAACTCATCCAATGGGATGGCTTAGCGCTGAGAATCAGCTTCTTGGTATCCCGGAAATGAGTTTTCTATCCGTCCCTCCATGAACCTTTGTAAGTATCCAACTCGCATATAATACTTTCTCCATCGTCATTTGAGTTACTAGTGCTGACTATGCTACGCGTTTTCCGTAGACCACAAGGCTCTGCCTAAACATACCGCTTCAAGTCCTACGTGCCGCTCAACTCAACGACCCACCCCAGAGCCTCCCCGCCAGTATCGAATGAATCCCTCACAACCTAACGACGCATACATCAACCGACCCAATGGCACGCTCTTTCTACGTCCCAGGTGTCGATCCAAAAAACTTCTCTATTGTCTGGGTGAACAAGAAACTTTGTGAGGATCGAATTCGCATATACTCCATCGCAATTTCGCTCCTAGCTTGACAGTGCGGACGATGTTTCCCATAGACCACCAAGTTCTGCATATACAATCTGGTTCCATTTCTACGTGCCGCTCAAGTTCAACCGCAACTTCTGCCTCCGATACACTTGGACTATTAGTATCGTGGCACCCCCGTCACTTTGCTTGAAAACAGCGGCAGAGGCTCCCGATTTCCCAAACTGGCGATTAAACATAATTGGCTCGCTATTTTCTATGATCCCTTGCGAGGATTGAACTCACTCGTACTCTATCGACTTCAATCGACCGCACGTCAAGGCAATTGTTCTTTTCTGCAGCTGACGATATTTCCGTATACCAATAGGCTCTGCCTATATACTCTGGTTCTATTTCCTTGTGCCGCTCAACCCAACGGTTTATCTGAGGGCCCCCCGCACCCCGGTATTAAATTTTAATGTATCCCTCATAACCCAATGACGCTCCGTTAGTATGAAGCAACTCATCCAACGGCATTGCGCCGCACTAAACCTCAAAGGTACCCTTTCTATATTTCTATTTCCCGATATGGCGTTCCAAAAGCGTGAGCATGTCACACGTCCACTAATGAACCTTTTGCAAGAGTCGAGCTCACATATCGTACTTATTCCATCACCAACTTAAATTTATCTTGTGCTTGCTAGAGCTGACAATGTTTCCCATAAATTACCAGGCTCTGTCTATCCATCCCAGTTCCATTTCTACGTCCCGCTCAACTTAACGATTCATAACGCCCCACTGATATGCATCAACTCATCCGTCGGCATTGCATAACATCAAACATTATCTATGTTCTTTAAATTCTATATCCCGAGATGACAGTCCAAAAACTCGTCTGTTGTCTGAGCGACATAGAACCTTTGCGAGGGGTCGAACTCACATGTGGTACTTACCCCATCGCTATTTAAGTTTACTCTCAGCTTGCTAGTTCTGATGACATTTCCTTTGGACTACCAAGTTCCACCTATCCGTCCCGGTTCCATTTCTATGTGCCTCTTAAGTTCAATTGTAGCTTCCGCCTCCGGTGCTCTTGGACTATCAGCAGCATGCTCCAAACCATCCAATGGTATCGCGGCTATCCATTCGTTCTGCTTGAAAACTCGCAGCGCAAGCTCCCGATCTCCTCCATAAACACCACGGCTTGGCCCAGACCACACGCTGGAGGTGAACTGTCCATAAATACATACCAAGTTTCTCGGCACATGTGCCAAACATATAATCTCGAATAGGAAGACGAGGCTTATCATAGGTGTTCGCCGGCAGAATGCCTTAAGCCGCATCTTGTCACGAGTTCAGATACTGTTCCCATGTATATAATCCCCATGCACTCTCTACTCGGAACCAGTCATTCCTATTCACTTCAATCGTCTTAAGTCGCTATTATCACTCATGAGCGTAGTTGTTATTCTCGTCGCTATCTGGGCCCTCGTCTTATGGGCTAAGCACGCACTGATAAAGCGGCGGCTTCCCTTCCCTCCTGGTCCTCCTGCCGATCCTATTATAGGCCACGTTCGATGTATACCAGCAACCAAGCAGGACTATGTGTTTCATGAGTGGTCCAAAACATATGGTTGTCATGCTCCGTTGCAACTTCACCATATGTTGATTCCAAATTTGCAGGCGATGTAATGTGCCTCCATGCACCTGGGCAACACGTAATCGTTCTAAGTAGCATGAAAGCGGCCGTAGATTTACTCGAAAAAAGAAGCTTCAACTATAGCGACAGACCACGAATGACCGTCCTTGAGTTGTGAGCAGAACCGTGGGGCCTGGTCCAAGCATTCATGGACACTAATCAGTACACTATGTGTAGGATGGGTTTCTTCCCAAACTTATCGATGATGGCTTATGGGAAAAGGTTCCAACTTCATCGTCGCCTGTTCCAGGAATATCTTAACCGGAAGAAGTGTGATACCTATCAGCATGTTCAAGCCCAAGAAGCGCTCCAGCTTGTCAGGCGACTGCTAAAAACCCCAGATGATCACGACCGTCATTTTAAACGGTATTAATTTGGTGGGGGCTCCATTGAGCATCGCCTGATTATGAAATATTTGTAGATATTCTGCCGCTATCATCATCCGACTTAACTATGGCCACAAAATGACTTCAGATGATGACATCTACTTTAAGATGGTGGAGGAAGGGGCTGACGCGTTAAAACATTCTGGCTCGCCTGGTAGTAATCTAGTGGACCTAATCCCCGCTTGTATGTATAAGTCTAATCCATTTTCGAACTCAAACTCATTTCCAGTCTTCCCCAGTACAGTATTTTCCATCATGGTTTCCAGGTGCAGCTTTTGCTCAAGAGGCTAAAAGATGCTACCCCGCTGTCAGACGAATGCACGATGATCCAGTGAGCTTCGTGGAAAAACAAATGGCGAGTAACTCTAGCAATATCGCATTCAGCATTCTATTTATAATCTGTCCTAGGATGACAACTGTGCAAACCCATCCTTTGTCTCTCATCACCTTCAGTATATTAAGTCTACAGAAAACAATAGTCCTGTGGCTATTGAAGACATAAAAGGCGCCTCAGCGGCGTTCTACACCGCGGGCTCGGATACTGTAAGTCATATGCACTCTTAATTCTCAAGCAACGAGCTTCACACACTTTGTAGACGTGGACAACACTATCGATATTTTTGTTAGCTATGGTGCTTCATCCTGAATGCCAGCGTAAAGCGCAGCATGAGATAGATGCTCTTTTTGAATCTTCAGGCCAATTTCCTGGATTTAAAGATAGACGTTCTCTTCCTTACATGGAACGTATTGTTCAAGAATGCTATAGGTGATTACTTGCACGTTATCTATCAGCTACTTATCTATTTATTTATGATTGAATCAACCAGATGGAATAATGCAGTTCCCCTGGGTAAGAACGCTGCTCATTATGAGTGCCAAAATAATAGAGAAGCATAAAGGACTGCCTCATCGTTCACTGGAAGATGATGTATATCGCGGAATGCTCATTCCAAAAGGCTCTACTGTCATCGCCAATATCAGGTACGTCTAAAAACTTGTTTTTCTTTTAAAACAGTTTTTAAAAATTTAATGGCGGATAATCCTCAGGTCTATAACACTTGACGAAAGCTCATACTCGGAACCCCGTACATTTAATCCTGATAGGTACCTTCCAAAGCCAGAAGGTCACGGGGAGCCTTATTCCAGCGGATAATTCTGTACAGCACATCGTTGGATGCTGACACCATACTAGGATTTGTCCCGGTAGGTATTTAGCAGATGGGAGCATTTGGATCGCCGTAGTGTCAATTCTGGCTTCGTTTTCGATCAGAAAATCAGTGGGAGACAACGGACAAGAGATCACTCCCAAGGTGGAATTCATGAATGGCATTACAAAGTATGACAGTGAACGTTAAAAATTATTGGTATATTTGATCTAACGGCATTTTTATATGTCCAGCCATCCAAAGCCTTATCGTTGCAGTATGAAGCCTCGCAATCTGGCACGACTAGCAGCTCATCCACTACATCCTCGTGATTTATGAATATTTACGTGTCTGTATGGAACTTGGAGAATCCTTCGAATATGTACATATGCATTTCACTATTTTCAATGCGGCGTAACTTCTACTTGTATGCACCTGACTGCTACATATATACCTACTTACCAACTCGATCTTTGAAACCGCGAGCTTGTTTTGCTTTATCATAGCATGAGAGAACATAAGAACTGATATCCGAGACACATGTGGTACTTTAGTCATAGGTTTGATTTCCATCCGGAAGTTCCTTGACTTAAGTGCTCTCACGAGTACAATAGCCACCTTCCTCCGCTCTCTTCAGCATCCCGCACACACCAGGTATATACAAGATGTTTTGGCAACACATCCCCAACCTTCAAGTTATTGGCAATGGGAAGTTCGGTCTCACATCCTCCATCCCACAAATGAGTTTGCCCGTACTTGTTGTTCTCTTTATATCATGCGCGACTATACTACCCAGGATCATGGGGTGTAGAAGAAGGCGATTGCCCTTTCCTCCTGGACCTCCAGCTCATCCAATTATAGGTCACTTTCGACTCCTTCCATCCATAAAGCAGGAAGATACTTTTCATGAGTGGTCGAAAGTATACGGTCCGCATGAACAATCCCCGTTCCTTCAATTCCGAGTTAATTGTTTGGATTTCAGGCAATGTTATGCATCTACATGTACCGGGACAGCATATAATCGTACTCAGCAGCATGCAGGCAGCCATAGACTTGCTCGAGAAGCGAAGTACCGATTACAGCGACAGGCCTAAATTTGTGGTCTTTGAGCTGCAAGTATATGGTTTCCTGAAGTCGGTCACGCCTTTAACTTTGTGTGCTACAGTATGGGATTCTTCCCTACCCCAGGACTCCTACCATATGGAAAAAAGTTTTAGCGCCATCGCCAGTTGTTTCAGGACTATTTTAGCGACAGGAAGTGTAAATCATATGAATTCATTCAAACTCAAGAGGCGCGAAGGCTTGTGGAAAATCTCTTGGCAACTATAGGAGATCATGCAAACTCTTTGCATAGGTATTTGTCTTCAAATTACAGGCGCCGGCAAAACAACTTGAAGCTTACAATACATCAGATATGCTAACTCTATTATCTGAGATTGAGTTATGGACATGAGGTGGCATTAGAAGACGATATTTATGTCGATATGGCAAAAGATATGGGCAATGCAGTGGCACAAGCGGGATCGCCTGGAAGTACTTCAGTCGATCCCCACAAAGTACCAATCACGACAAACTTTACTCAGTGCAGCATCTTCCTTCATGGTTTCCTGGCACCTTCTTTGCTTTTAAGGCTAGAGAGTTATCCTCGACTGTCAGAAAAATGCACGAATACCCCTTCCACTATGCCGAACGACAAATGGTATGAAGCAGCTTTAGCAATGTCCTGTATAAAATACCGAAAATTTCCACCTTACTCAGAATTCTGACGGCGCGAAGCCAGGTTTTGTAGAACATCATCTCGAGCGCATTCGACATGGAGCAGCCAGTAGCGAAGTGACTTCACAGGATATTCAGGGCGCCGCTGCCGCCATGTACACCGCCGGATCAGAATCTGTGAGTATTGAATTTTTGAGGAGTGCGATAGATCACTAGCACACTCAGACTTCATCTTTTCAGACGCGGATAACGCTGTTGATATTTATGCTGGCTATGGTCATCTATCCTGATTGCCAAGTAAAAGCGCAGCGAGAGCTTGACGCTGTGCTTGATTTCTCCAGACGACTTCCGGAATTTTCAGACCGTAGTTCGCTGCCATATCTAGAGTGTATTGTCCAGGAAACCTACAGGTATGAGCGGCTATTCAATCATTCCACTACGGTATTCTCAAAGTATGTTGTAATCCTTGCAGGTGGAACGGTACCTTCCCATTGGGCAAGTCAATTAGTGAAGTATCATTGAAAGCAGATAATTTACTATTAGCTTCCAACAGGAATTCCTCACCGCTCTCTGGAAGACGATGTTTACAAAGGAATGCTAATTCCCAAAGGGTCTCTAGTTATCGCTAATATAAGGTAGGTTGATACTAAAATAAATAAATAAAATGGCAGGACGACGAAGCTAATTGGATTGTTGATCGTGGACAGAGCGAATGTCACTCGACGAAAGCATCTATTCTGAACCTCTCATTTTCAACCCTGATCGATACCTTCCCAGGCCAAACGGAAAAGAAGAACCATATTTGAGGGCACATTTTGGTTTTGGCCGAAGGTGCACAATCAGAATCTTGAGTAGCATAGCGGAACTAAAATAGCCCTGTAATCTAGGATCTGCCCTGGGCGATACCTCGCAGACAGAAGTGTCTGGATTGCAATCGCTACAATTCTTGCTACGTGCTCTATTTCTAAATCAATCGGCGAAGATGGACAAGAGATCACACCAAAGGTTGAATTTACATCTTCTGTGACAAAGTGAGCATATAGATCCTGGCTGCTGGGCGGAGAGGTGATTCACGCAGCATCCTTACAAGCCGTCCAAATCCATTTAAATGTTCTATCAAGGCTCGTGAGGGTTTGGTATTCGCAGAAGTACTTCATAGAAGAGTCGAATAGAGCTGTTACCAATAAAAACTTGATATTTTTCATGTAACCTTTTGCACAATCTGCCACTTGGATCTAGAGCAGAGTCCAAAGTGTTCGCCGTGTAACCGTAATGATAGTTGACGCCAATGGAGCAACAAATCAGATCAGTGGCTGCAGGTTTTGTGATCGCCGCTTTCAAATCCAGAAGCCCTTGTTCACAAGCGACTCGTTGCGTTACCTCCGCGGGTGCGTGTCAGCGTAGGAGCATCAGTGTATTTGACCAAATGACGTCAGAAGTAGCAGAACATGATATCGGTCCTATGGCTAGAAGTTCGTTTTCTTTGCGCAGAGGAATCCTGAGAAGCTAATGCAGCAGCGGCACGTCATGCTTAGAGAAATGTTGTGACAAGTGTGTGGTCAAGGAGTAGGCGCACAACTTCAGAGTGCCCTAAATTTGTAACGGGGGGTCAGGAGCAGAACTACGATACTAAAATAAAAAGGCACAGTTCTTTGAAGTTAGCATGACATATCACTGAGCTTCTCTCTCTCCAAGATCGACAAGTTGGTGTAAAGCGGAAGTATGATTGTAAAATAAAAGCCTTCGACGTTTAGGGCATTGAACCCTGGTCTTAATACACACGAGTCTCCATCTGCTTGGTAAAGGATTGTAAAGCATATGCGCCATCACTGCGTTAAGCGCCCCTATATCACTGGGAAGGGTGTACCACCCAGGGAACAAGGAAAAGAAGAAGTCAAGGATGTGAAGTGAGTGTCCTGCCATATGATTCAGTTACAAGGATCGCAGGGTAAGGCATTGGCGTTGATTCGGTAGTGCATAGGCGTTCATTCCTTAGAGTACGAGCATGGATTCGATGAAACCCCAAGCAAACATCTGAGGACGACCCTGTAAAGTGAGCACCCTTCAGGTTCTTTCCTGACGCTTCTGTTCCAGAACCAAAGCCATGCTTCGAAGTCGCCGTTCGGGGTCGCTCCTTCGCGGCTAAAGTGATGCATAACCACGGCTAAATACCTGCTTGAGGCTCGAGTCGCGGTTACAAGAGCAGTAAATCGTGCAGATTTGTACGCCTAGCGTTTCTGGAGGGTTTCGATAAACCTTGGGAGAGTGTTCATTGCGCTGCTTTTACGCAGGGGGCAACTCTGCGCCGAAGATATATGGTCGAGATTCGGAAGTCGGGCCGGGGTAACAGGAATGGAAGGTTGTCCGCCTTTATATTCCTGAGCACGTCTCGCTAGGGTTGTATGCGGTGGACTACTATTCAATGGGCAGCGATGCGAGAGAACGGATGCAGCGATTTCCCATGGAAGGAGCGTTCCAAGAAAGTAGGAAGCTCATTGTGTTGTTTTCCTCCCGCGAAAGAGACAACACAAGGTCGCATTTCAGGAACAAGTGTTCAAGTGATTGATAGACAAAAGGAAGCTCTTTGGGCATCCCCTGCAGAAACTAGTCTAAGAATCTTAGCGAGACAAGGCGCGGGAGACACTGGTTGCATGAACATTCCGTGTATTAGCAGCTCTAAGCGAAAGAAGCTTTTTCGCACATTTTCGCGAGTATATGTTGCGGTCCAGGAACAAGAGCAGTACAGGTTCGTTTGACATCTGCGGGAAAATTGCTTCCTGTGGCACTTTTATTCCATAGACAATCGTCGATTCTGAGCAATTCGAAGCTGATGTGCTACCATGATGATATTATAGAAGAAAGAGGACACCCAGAAGAACATGCATAGGAAAATCTGCGGTTATGTCTTAAGCCGAGGAGAAGGAGTAAAGAAAGACGCCGGGTACGGAAGCACAGCGTGGCATGGTTGTGCTTATCGAGTTTAGCGAGCTGATGCAATGGATGAGAACACGATAGGAAGAGAGGATAAGGAATTTTTCTTCCACGGAGTGAAGCACCATGTCTACGCGCGTATGAAATGAGATTTCAAGGGTGGAAGAGACGGTGCAAGGATAAATTGGGGAGCCTTGGTAGCACTGCCGAGTGTTGCCGGCGGTCGGTGTATATACTATTTGCGCATATTTGTTTGAAGCCTCATCAGTGATCATCTGATGCGCGCGTCGAGCAGTGCTTAGAACTAACTGTACACACGGTCTAGGCGCGACTGGAATTATCGTTTGCTTCCCCTGTCGGAAGGATAAGGGAAACCAGGTTCTGTCGGCGGCACCTGCCCCATTCTTCCCAGTAACGGACCTAGGGTTACCGAGACTAGAATTCTGAGCACGCATTTGGACCTGGGAATTCAGTCGGCGGCAAGCCCGACACTGGTGCGTTCCTCGGAAGTCTATCTGATAATCATGGCCAGCTCATTGGGCTCAGCCTCGTTATACATATATCAGGTACTGCAGCTTCTGCCTCCTTCCCACCTCTCACGACTGTTGTTCGCACCATGAACGTTTTCAACCCCAAAATCCTGGATGCCAGTATCCGGGACGTCTCATCCTGTCTCACTGATAACCAAAAGGTCGACCTGCTCCTGTACGCCATCCGTAGTCTCCAGCT
>JASFDH010000584.1:0-21739 GCA_036937195.1 Nidularia pulvinata
AGAACACCAATAATGACCAAACAATGACCAGAAGTGAAATACCAAATGTATGACTTATCCAGATGATAGCATTGGTACATGTAGCGATGTCACCAGAAGTGGACTAGATCTGGAGAATGTCGGCTCACTCCTGGCGGCTGAGAGGGTCTAGACCCAGGTTCGGACTCGGCGAAAGAAGTGCGCCATAGTAGGAAGGTCCAGTTGGGAACGATGAAAAGTCAGACTTGGAGTTGAACAACCCTAATATCAAATCATGTCAAAAATGCATTAGTTGAAGATGGATGTAATTCGACGCACCCTTCTTCGTGAGCTTCAACCACCGCTGTCGTACTTGATAATAGTTTCGGCTCGGTAATGTGCCCTTAACCTTATCCCACTTCTCTCCATATCCCGCAACCGCCTACTCCATTAACGCATGAAATCCATGAAAGTCGTCGGAAATGAAAACGGACGTACCTCAGCCAGCAAGTCATCTTCTTTCTTGGTCCATTTGACGTACGGAGTCTTCGTCTGCTTCCCTACTAGTGTCATCTCCAAATCCCGCCCTTCAACTACTAGCGCCCCGGGATGTCTAATGTCAGTTGCAGTGACAGAGTTAGAAGCAGTCATATCCATTCCAGTACTTGGCCGCTCTACTTGGAACGTCTCAGGTCCTTCCCGCTGGCCCTGATGAGCAATGGAGCGGTTGGCATCAACATCAGCGACGGTGAAAGCGGCTACTAGGTAACGTTCTGAGTCAACAGATGCCGATGCAAGGCTTCTGCGGTCATCTTGAATGACACGGCAGGAATCGAAGCCCAAGTCAGGACGAGCGTGGCCCTGGGAATCGGGAAAAAGCGATATCGGAGGAGCCAGCACAGGGAGAATAGCGCTCAGAGGCCCTGATGATAGCATTGTCGGCGGCGGAGGTTGACTGAATGAAGAGACAGGAGCATTCTTTGCCGGCATGCACATGAGATTCAATGAAGTTCCAGAAGATGGTGCATGAGAGGGTTCTTCTGCCTCGTAGTCGACCTCCCCTTCGGCGTCGGCATCAGTATCGTGGTCCTCCTCGGCATCCGGAGGAGTACCGCCGTTAGGCGCGGAAGGAGGAGGCCCAGGAGGGGGCGGAGTACGTGAAGGTGGTGGGCGATCCCGGGTCTCACTCACGGACTCATTTTCGCACTCCTTCTTGTTCTTGTCCTTCTCCGCATCCTCATCTTTCTCGCCCTCAGCATCTTCGTCATCGTCTTCTGCGTCAGCGTCGATATCATGTACTTCCTCCACGCTTACAACAGAGATAGGTGGGTCTACTTCCACGGCGTTGGTTGTCTCCGGGACCTTTGAAGAGACAGCTGGATAATCGACTGCCGAGGAACCAGCTTTTAAGTCTTCGGCATGAAGTGCACCCGGAGAAGCTTTAGACGATTCCTGAATAGATGCCGGGGGTCGAAGTTCTGCCGATGAAGAGGCCACCGGTTTGGGTTCCGTGGTGGCCGATGGGCTGTTACTCTGTCCAGGTTTAGCTGCATGTTTTGAGGTATCTGGCAAAATGTTTGCGGATATCCCATTCCCCATGACTGCCGACGATACTTCCAAGGACTCATTTCGGGCGACCTGCGGCATAGGAACCTCTGGCCCCCTTCCATTCGGCCCAACAGCACCGACGCCCATTAACGCATCTGGTGGCTCATCCGCTACGACTTCCGTCTCAATATCTGAAGGCTTATCCATCTCCATACGCACGTCCACGCGCTCCACTTGCTTCTCCGCCTCAGGAGGCTTCTCTGGCTCAGCTTCAATCGGTATGTCAAGAGCATCCTTCCTCGCAGCTTCCGCCTCCATTTCAACATCCATCTCCGCTTCCGCTACCACGTCCTTGTCTCGGCCTGAAACTCTAGGAGGCGAGCTCGACGTCATCTCCTCATCCCGCTCGTTCACCCCCCATGCAACTACCGGCCGTAAACTCGGCGTGCTGCTCCTTCTCTGCGCCGTCAAGCTCATGTCCGTGTCCACCCACGGCGCGTGACCTCCACCTCCTTTCTTCTCTCTCTGCTTGAGCGCAAGCGGAGGCAAAGCCTCGTCCAACGGTGACATGCCACTTCGTTTGCCACCCACCCCGCTTCCTCCAGAGGCGATGAGTCGTGGGGCAGCAGAAGCGATTATGCGCGGCGTGACAGAGCGCGAGCCCATAGATCCCTCCCTGCCCTTTCCTTTCGCCCCCGCTGTGGATGGGGTCAATCCTGATGCCGACAGAGTAGCCGTTCTATCACGAGGAGGAGGGCGCGGACGTGGCTTGCGCGTAGCGGCGACCGTACTCTTGGTGGCTGCAGCTAGGGCTTTGGCTTTCGTCTTGTCCTTCGAACCCCGGGGTCGGCCCCTCGTTGGAACACTGGGAACACTTTCTTCCTCGCCCTCTCCAGCAGTAGCAGCGGAAGAAGAAGCAGTGGCGTTATTCTGGGCACTCCCAGCTTCCTTCGTCTTGGCCTTCCCCCGTGTCTTCGCCCTGGATACCAACGCCTTCGCGTTTCCACTCGTGGTGGCGCTGTTGCTGGGCCCTACGCTCTGGCTCTGGCTCTGGTCAGCTTCGGGAAACGCAGCTGCAGCCTGATCAGCCAGTACATCCAACGCGCTGCGGACGCGATCTCCTCCTGCAGCTACCTTTCCGGTTCCGACTCGACGCCTCTTCGGTAATGGACTCTCCGGCATCTCGATAGAGCTCGCCTTCCGTCTTCCATTGCCGTTCTCGTTCCTGTTTCCATTAGTTGTGCGACGTGCATCGCTTGTACCGTCATCTCCGTCATCCATCATGCTCCTTGCGGCACTCAGCAATGAATCAAGCGGTGTCGGGGGGTTATGTGGCAGGTTGCTCTTCTGCTGTGGTGGGGCTTCCGACTGCGATTGCTGTTGATTCTGTTGTGGCTGCTGCTGCTGATCTTGATGATGCTGCTGTCCCTCCCCGCGACTGGCAATAGCAACTTGTCTCGGCGTACCCATCACCCCACTTCCAGCATATCCACTAGAAGCAGGCGTACCGACAAAAACGAACGAGGACGTGGGAGGCACTGCACCCACCGCCAGCGATCCCGTATAATGGCTTGCCCCAATCCCGCCTTCACCCCCCTTCTTCGGCGTCGTCGGCAGCTGCCCAGGGCCTATGACGTGCCCACCCTGAACACTACCATCCATGCGGTAATACCCCATCCCCGCGGTGCCGCTCGCCAGACGCTCCAGGCGCTCCCGCTCGAGCTTCTCCGTCTCCCTTGCAATGCGCGCCGCCTCCTGCTCTCGCGCAAGCTTCTCCTTTTCCTTCTCCACAGCCTTCATGATGCCAGCGACCATTCCCGCACGCTCGCGCCCGATGCGCCGTGCAGCGAGTAGGATGTGCTCTGTTCGCGCGTCAGATGTGAGGGGGAGAAGCGGCGCGAGGGTGCTGGCGGGTTTACGGGTAGATTTAGATGCACGCTGCTTTTTAGATGAGGGAGCAGCGGTGGAAGAGGCGGGGGCGGCGGAGTGAGAGGAAGTGCTCGTGAGGGGAACGGAGAAGGTGGTCGGAGCAGTGTGTACATGCTGGGACTGCTGTGGTGGGAGGTGTTGCGTGTAGGGATATGGGTAGTGGTACACAGAGGCTCCTGTCTGGCCAGAGCTAGAGCTTGGCCCGGCGATGGGCTGCCCATGAGAGTGGGCATTTGTTACTGAGCTCGAGGAGGCAGCTTGATGCTGGGCCTGTATACGAGAAGTCTCTGCAGCTGCCTCATCGGCACTTATTTCCTGTTGTTCGTGGATGGCCTCATCTGATGCACCCTTCCGTTTTCGGCCTGGCTTGCCTTTGGTGGTAGCGGCAGCCTGAGCAGATAGAGTCATAGTAGACACATATCCCGGATTGGCAGAAGAGGAAGATGCATCCCGCGACGAGGATGATACTGAAGGCACCGGTTGCATCAGGAGCAGAGGTTTGAGATTCTTAAGTTCGGCTTCAAGGGAAGACAGTCGATTTTGGGTATCTAGGAGCTAAAACGGGTTGAATGAGTACATGTAAATAGGAAATACGATGTTGCCACGTACTCGTGCACGCAGATTGCGGTTGTCTGACTGGAAAGACGAGCACTGGCGCTCCAGCTCCTTGACAAGGCGATTTAGTCACACATCAGTGGCATAAAACAATATTTTCACCTCTTCTTTGTGGCCTGAGTTACCAGGCTTATGCCTCTGAGCGATAAGGGCCTCCGCCATTCTGTCCCAGCCAGCTTTCTCAGAATCCCATCTATCTCTATCCTCCTCAGCTTGTCGGATGAGAAAATCACGCTGCAGAGTGAGCTCATAAATCAGGCCTGCCTGCCTTATGAGCTGGGATGGGTCCACTAGTGGCGAGTCTGTCAATCTCAAGACCTAGCCAACCAGTATCCAAATGCACATTAGTGTCAAAGCGCATACGACGGCTTGTTAGGGCGCACCATGTCAAGAAGCTCCCGTTCTCTCGAGCTCGCGTTCGCCTTTTCGCTGGGTCCGAAGCCCATCTCGAATATCCTGCGCTTCATGCTAGCAATGTCAACCTCACTAAGCGGTTCCGGGGACGCATCGCGGTGCAGCGTTGTGTGCAGAGCGTCTGCGAGCTGGGACGGCGCCGGGGACGGGGACATGGGGTGCATGATGTCGGAGAGGGCCAGCGACGGCAATGAAGAGTCGTTGGCCATGGTGGGTGCTGGTTGAGAGCTAGTCGCCGTGGGATGTCGCCCCAGGACAGTTCACAAATCGTGTTTGCCAAACAAAACAATACACGCAAAAGCCGCGCCAGGTCACGTGCCCTGCACCTTTCCTCCCAGAATGGACACGCTACCCGGCCCCTTTACCTTCCACGGTTCCACTGTTAACGGACTCACTGCCCTTTGAACGCCGGGTGGCCCTGGCGGTCACTACTCTTGGAAATAAACTAGAGGACTTCTCGAAGACAATGCAGCATTGGCGTTGCTGCTTGGTTGTAACAGTTTTGTTGCCACATTACCGACTACCACCCTCCGACTTTGCTGGCATTGGAAGTTTCTCGCATGTTTCTCGCAGAACCTGTGGAGGATCTGGAGCTCAGACTCACCCGTCCATTTACTTCAACGTGCGTGAGTATTTGAAAAATGTGACAGATGTCTTTGCAAACCTGTGCAACTGGAAGTCTGGCCGCAAACTCATTGATATTGGCAGTTGGTCTCAGTCGAAGACATGCTGTAAACTCGAGGTACAGCCACTCTGATAGAGCGATAAAAGGACTGCCTTCTGATTCCTAGTTCTAATCGCCAAACTTCATTCCTCTGCTATGACTAGCCCGGACTTACCGAATGAACTTTGGCTTGAAATTATCTCCTATCTTCCTCGACACCTTATTCGAAACTTGTTTGGCGTCAATCGCCTCCTTTTCCAGCTTGCGATGGACCTAATGTATGAAGAAGTACGCTTTATCTCGGCCGATAAGAAGATGTTGCATACTTTCGAGCGAATAATATCGAGGCAAAGTGTCTTCTTCGTGTCCTGGCACGCTTGCAACAAACTGATGACACAATGACTCGATACAGGCATCTAAGTGCCGCAGAACATGTCAAGCGTCTATGCATTCGCCCGGACTTTTTACCTGGGATGCCCGGCAGCATAGAATGGCGCAGACCTTTCTTTCGCAGCTTTCGATTCTTAAAGACGAAAAGCAGTCCCACAAAAGGCATTCTTGAAGATGAATTACTCCAACAGCGCACAGCTAGCGCAGTAATTGCTGCCGCCAAGGAAGTATTCATAGCCTGTTCCCAGACTTTGAAAGAGCTCACAATCGTCCTCCACGATTTTGAAATCACGAAGTCGTTTCAATTCCTTCTTCAATTCCTTTGGACGTCATTTAAGAACGGACGATCAACTCTTCGCAAGCTCTCCCTCGAGATAACCGTGGAGAAACTGCCGCAGCTCTTCTCCTTGTTTCCCTGTAGTTCTGAAACTACTCCGAATCTGGAATGGCTTGATATCACAATATCTTACAGTCGATTTTGTCCCCCTGCAGATTACCGTTCGAAAGCCGAACGTAAGCTATTGGCATTTATCTCTGCATTCAGAAGTACTCTTTCAACGATGACGCTATCACTTTCTCCGTTCCTCGACTTCAGCTCCCTCTTCCACGGCCTTGGTCACTTCCCCAAATTGAACAGGCTAGAGATTTTCATGTCGATGAGTCGATATTCCCTTTCCGACCTTTCTTCTTTGACGAAGTTTTTTGAAATTCACAAAGGCCAACTCCAGCATTTTGCTATGGAAGGGAGACCTCGGGGTGATACCTTCTATCGCTCCGACCGCACCTTCGAATTCTGGAAGGAGCGTATCCTTTATAAATCCTCAATGCCGTACCTGAAAACGTTGGAACTGGATTTGCAAGCTAATCATATAGAAGGCTTGCTCACACCGTTTTCCGATCTCCGTAACATCACTCGCAACATCACTTCACTCATTTTGAAGGATTCTCTTCTCGACACTGGAAAACTCGAAGGACTAGTTAAAATGCTCTCATCCCGTCCAGAAGGAGCCGGCCTACAAAACTTCCAGTTTTTCGCCAGAGAGTTCGGACCGCAAGGTCTGAAGTTGTTATCTAATAATTTACCAGAACTCAAAACTCTTGAGGTAGTGTACCATCATCTACCAGACTATAGTGAATCTGATGTTTCAGGTTGGGTGAGTTCTTCGTACCAGTGGTGATATCCTCATCAAGCTGATAACTTTCAGAATTTGCAGGAATGTTCCCGCTGGACATTGTGCCGGCTCAGGATATCGAAAGTGGCAATGTGTGGTATACCACACCCTCTTTCTAAAGTTGCATTTGCACTGGCAAAATCTATTCCTAGTATTAAAACAGTAGACATTACGTGGCACTGCGCTTGCGGCATTTAGATATTATTATTGCATTTTCATGGAGGTATGAGGTATGTGTCATGCTATTGCACAAGCGGTACTTTGATGGATGGATTTCCGGAGCCTTGTGCCAATTGGCCCATAGTAAGTCCGTAGCCACATGGCACAAACCACGGTTCCAGGTTTACTTATCGCTTCAAGCACCATTTGTT
Source organism: Nidularia pulvinata (assembly GCA_036937195.1). Classification (NCBI taxonomy): domain Eukaryota; kingdom Fungi; phylum Basidiomycota; class Agaricomycetes; order Agaricales; family Nidulariaceae; genus Nidularia; species Nidularia pulvinata. Next base: position 7,062 of record JASFDH010000584.1, read on the forward strand.
CTTTCGATCAAATGAGCCCATCGATAGCATGAAATCTGCTTCGTGCAAATTCCAGCGACACTCCCCTTGAATCCATTTCTATGGCTCCTCAGAAGCTGCAATGACCTCCTCGCAAATTGCAATGACCTTAGAAGTCGTCAGTATTGCGCAGAGCCTCCTAGGCGCTCTACTGAAATTTGGTACGATGATGGCATCATCATTCTACAGACTGAGCTCGTTCAGCTCAAAGTTTACCATGGCATCCTAGCTGCGCAATCCCAAAATTTCAACGACATGTTTACTATCGGCAACTCGACAGAATCTGAAATGGTCGTTAATTACCCCATTGTACAAGTGTACGACTCGGTGGTAGACTTGACACGCTTCCTCAAAGGGTTGCATACTACTGGGTATAGAAGTTCATCCAGCCTAGTATAAATTCGCCGTTTACTGATAACTGGAATTCATATATGGCTACTATAATGCCGGAAGTACACCAATGAATTTCCGTATCATGGCTTCATTTCTTCGCCTAAGCTCGAAATACTGTGTCGATGTAAAAAATGGAGATGGCTCGGAGCAGTCTCGTAGTGCTCAGGTGCTAGCGATGGTTCAAATCTACATGCACTGGTGGTACGAATGTATGGTACTGTGTCACGTGGTCGCGCGTAGCCTACTGATATCTACGCCCACATCGACCGTTTGCGTCGATCTGCATATCAAGATATAACACAGTTATATCCTACGAAGCTTGATAAATTTCTCAGTTCCGACAGAGACTATACTAAGCGCACCGCTTTCGTGCAGTAGAGCTGGCTAGGCAGATGAACCTGCTGTCCTTCCTTCCCTCCGCCTATATGCATTTATGGATCTCTTCCGACGGGCTCTCTAGTGTTTTTGGTGGCATTACCTGGCCAAATGGAAAACATACAGAGCTAAACACACCGAATAAATGTCTTTGCCTTATTGTACGAGAAAAACTATCTACGATTATCTGTAAGCGGGACTATGTCGTTCTTAACCACCTCGTTCACTCTTCCACCAACCTGTACGATGCCTGCAGTTTGCCAAAAAAATCCATATCAGCTGGAGCGTATGTTGCTCGTTCACCTAAAGACGAACTGTCCGCATGCCTTGTTCGAAATGGCATGGGACAAGATTTCTCGTCGTGCAATTTGTGAAGTCTATTTCAACGTAGTGAAGGCTAATTTCGAGCGTCAGCGACAGGTTATTTGGGATGAACTACCGAGTTAACTCCTTGGGAAGAATTTGTCAGGTCATGAAAGCAATAATATATTAGTTGGTACTTGATTTAAATGTTGAATAACCGTCCATTGAATAGGCTCCATAACCGCTTTATATGCATTAAACAGCCATTAGATAATGAGGAAATACCATGAGCTTCGGATCTGAGGCTTGAACTACATTTTCTAGCTTTATCCAGCACAGTGTGGAGAGAGTGATAATTAAATTGCAACCCAGGACATCTACTTTTAGGCATGATAAATAACTAGAAAACACATAGTCAAAGCCGAGCATTGTGAATTTATAACGCCATACATACAACTCAGCAACAGAAAGCTCTTCAAGTTAAATATAGGACTATGCTTGACTGCACGGATGTAAAAATATCAGCGAACTCTGATTTTTGAATGAAAATAAGCTCTATTGAACTCTACAGAATTCTATGAAGCACTACACAGACCCCCAAAGATCGCTGTAGAAGCCTACAGAGAAGGGTTATTGACTGCTCAAGGTTCGCGGATAAATAAAAGTTTGCTGATATCTCAAGGCACACCTACGTAGATCTAAACAGCGATGCACGACATGTGGAGTGAAAAAAGGACGATATAGTAAACCTCTAGATAGCAATAGTATGGTAGTAATAATATGACAGCAAAGGTATGCGTGGGATCTTTTGCAATAACGAAAAATAGTCGAGAAGGTGAAGTCAGGTGAGCCGTGGCAAGAGGAGCAAGAGAGCTAGAGATGAAGAAGAATGAGGCTAGTAGAAAGAGGGGGCAGCTATACGGATTAAGTGCCTCAGGGTCTAAACGAAGGAACTATGCAACCTGGCTGAGAGAAAATAAACGACGTAATCTCGACGACATCAAAAACAGTTAGGTCCTGGAGGGTAGGGAAGGGGAAGGGGCAGGAGCAAACGGATGTGTGAGTACATACAACAATTGTAGAATACCTATTACTATAAGACCTGAAACAAATATATGAAAGCGGGTATCAATGGAAAGCCACAAAAATGTAAATTGAAATGGACAGCATTGCGAGACGCTCGCAAACTGGCATCAATAATTCCAACAAACTGAAGTCGACAACGTCCTAAAAGTTGCTGAACGGCGATAAAATTTAAAATAATTATTTAATATACTTCTACAAGCTCTCGAGAGTCTGAATCAAATCTGGCCTTTTTCCTACGTGCCCGGCATGGGCAAGTCGATTATCGCATAAATTCCTTCAAGTTTCTATCAAATCAGTATCAAGCTGCGTCAAGTACTCGAACCACAAGGAAGTTCACTTGTAATGTCTGTTTCGAGGCAGTGAAAGAGAAGTCAAGCGTCAACAACGGTCTCTCTAGGATGAACTATGGAGCTACTTTGATTTGCCTCCTTGGGAAGAGCTAATAAAGTCATCTGAGTAATAAAAGATAATTTGGTATATAGATCAGAATCCTGAATGATATTTTCATCCAACGTGCTCTCTAACTATATCATACAAGTTACCAAGTGTTACAAGAAAAGACAGAGTCCTATACATACCTTATATACTGCAAATAAGCGACACCTCTATGAAACTGCCATGTCACTGCCCAAGGCAATAGACCCGGAATAGACTCGCATATTACAGACGGCTTCTTCATGGAAGCACGAAAGCGAACACTTCGTACGCATAACTTAGCACCGAACAACAGAAGTGGATCAAAGTACATATATAGCTACACCAGACCGCACCAGTGCAAGCAGTACATATCTAAGTAAGTAAACAGCAATACACGATATGTGGGGGACGAGAAAAAAAGAGTACGAAATAGTAGAAGATCGACAGTAATAATATGGTAGCAATATGCGTAGGATCGTTCGTAATAATAATAGTAGTGGACGGGAGGGGCATGATAGGATCGTGCAGGCGTAGGAAGGGAGGGTGACGTCGAGGATAGATGGAGGTAGAGCAAGAGGGGGAGAGGGAGACAGAGGAAAGGAAGAGAGGTAAAAGGGCTAGGTATACATATGTAGTGCCCATAAGTTAGGAAAACCGACCAAGAAAGAAAAACTGTCAGGTATATAAAATTCCTAACCTCCTTCCGACTCCATACCATTTTTGCATGAGTACCAACCAACAGCAGCGTGCAGAGAGAAAAGAAAAACCTGAACGAGCAAGCCAGAAACACGGCACAACAAGCAAAGAAATAAAAGACCAAGTAAAAGTGTCGGAGCAAGAAGTATACACTACGACGTCGATTCGAGCACGCCTGCTGGCCCGACAAACTCTGTTAAGGCCTCGATGACTAAAGATGCATGGCTAATAGTAAGATCATGCCCCGCGCCCTCGATAGTGAGAATACGCGAGCGGTCCCGCGCGCTCGGAGGGAGCAGCGCCTGAATGCGATTGGCGTACTTGGGCGGGACGGTGGTGTCTTTCGTTCCCTGTTGTAGATCACATAAAAGGTTAGCAACGATTTATTTAAATTGACGAGTGATTGTAACAGGGAAAAGGGGAAGCCAAAGTAGGAAGGCGTACATGGATCAACAAAACCCTCCTCCCATTAAACCCTGACGCCGCGAACGCTGCCGCCTGTCCGCGGATGGGACCTTCTCGGAGGGAAGAGGACACTGCGGCGTTGTACCCCGGTAAAAGGGCGGACTGCAGGCGCACGATCTAAAATAGCGGTGCGTTCATTCCAATCAGAATTCATAGTGCAGGTTAGTAAACGCAGAGCGGAAATACCTCGATGATGGGATTGGGCTCGGGCGTGGCGGATTTACTCGAGTTGGTCAAGTGCTGGAGATATTTCTGGAATCGAAGGAAGGGAAGGGGAGGGGTGTAAGAATGTGGTTATAAATAGCTCGAGCATTATACAGAGAGAATGGACTGAGAAGAAGGGTAAGAGGGATGGGAACTCACTCGGAAGGGTACGCTCGATGCGAGTGTCTGTATGAGCGGGATGGACATGAATCGGGCTGTTTTGGATATATCATTGGACTATTCCGGACGGAGGGAGGACAGAGGAAGGTCAGATATAGAAAACTCCCATTGATAAAAATAGCCATGACCACCGGGTTAGTGGTCAGGCACACGCACATCTACGACCCCGGCAGACGCAATTAGGATGACATTCTCGTCGACCAGGTGCGGGAAATTAGCCGTGAACGATGCAGCGATAGCGCCACCCTGGGTACGCGTATAGCCGAAAGGGAAGGACGTGAGAAGGAGTACGTGGACGTAGAAGGGCACGAGAATGTGACGCACCATGGACACGCCTGCAATGGAAGCCTTGTCCCATTTGAGGTGCTGCATTAGCAGTGCGAGCTGTGTGGTGAAGAGTTGTGCTTCGTAGATGGTCTGTGGCGCGTCAGAATAGCCGCGCCCGTAGAGATCTATCATATCCAAGGAGTGAAATGGGCTGGAATTAGAACGTATAGTGGGCAGTGAACCATGGCGGTGCGCACCGTACAATAGAACACGATAACCGCGCGCAGCGAGCTCGGGGGCGATCTCTTTCCATATTATAGAGGGTATCGAAAGTCCATGTATGAGCACAATCTACAGAAAAAAACCATAAGTGTTCTTATCCGCGCATCAAACCAAGAAGAAAGCGCACTTTCTTGCCGTCCTCCGGTCCAAGTAGCCAATATCGAACCTAGGCACAGTACGTCAAATCAGCTAGTGTACCACAACTAAACTGCAACTATGCACCTTCCCATGTGGAAATGTCACATAAGCCCCTCCCTCATAGAAATCTTCCGGGTATATTGACCAGGACTTGCTCGTCGGTGGCAAGCTCGCGAGGGACGGGTAGAGGTGTATGGACTTGGGCGGACTGGGAAACGCGGAGAGAAGGTATGTGGTGACGATGAGCGGGGGAAGAAGGAGGAGGGTAAGTGTGAGGACGTGGAAGGGCCGGTTGCTGGACATCATAGTCGAAGGGGGGGACGAGGAGGAGGGATGGGAGATAGCGCGAAGGTCTGACGAGGTTCGGCGCTCGAGGCAACACGCGATGACACGTCACGTGTAACATACATTGTTTGTCAACTCCGACTAGAACGCGGCTTAAAGCGCCGCGGGAAGAGGACCCTGATCTTCATTTCCACCTCCGAGGAATGGCGGACTCGCTTGTCTTTCATTGTCACCTCGAAAGCGGGTCTTTGTTCAACAATGCAACCACCTCTAGAATATTTCGTCAATTTCTCTTCTCTGCTGGCATCCTTGTTCTCTCGCCGTGGTATACAATGCCCAAGGGCGCTCCTGAAGCATTTTCTACATTCTAGCGGCCCTTACGGCTATTATTGCCCATAACGCATCACTTCCGATAGGTTGTCGCAAGGCCTTACACACGCGTCTATCAATAATCTGCGAATACACGGATCGGATCCTCTATTGATGAAGCTGCTACGTGCATCCAATGCCTGGACTTCATTCCAACGAGTACTACTCAAACGAGCGTACCTTTGCTCGGAACACACTCGTACTTGTGCCCACTGCCGGCGTTGAAAAGGTGGCCAAGTGTTTAACGTTCAACATCAACTTCTAGACTGTGATTATATGAAGGCTCGCACGATTCTCGCTATTCTAGACTGCATCCGCACGAATGTTCCTATGACATTTGTAATTCTATCTCCTCGATGAGGGCCGCTTGGAAGACTGACAACGTCGACTTGTCCACCACACTTCGATCGTAATCCTCTCGCCACTAAAGCATTAATTCTTAATTCTTCCGTTACTAGAATATTAGTTGGCCCGCTACTATCGAAGTCTAGAAATACACCTCCGAGTTCGAGCCTTGTTTTACAGTCTACTTTTCATCAGACCGACGTCCTTCGGGTCATTACACTTTCCTCTTATAAACTCATCCAGGCCCTCCTTAATTGGCGTATCCCCACGCGCAACATCAACCGTCAGCCCATTGGCGTCTTGCCGATCCACCAACGCCGCCAGCACTTCTGCGAAATCGTATCTCTACGAGTACACAAGTCAAAAGTCAACACACGAAAATAAGAAGAGGAATGCTTACCGAAATGCTCCCATACAAATGTGCTCTCCCAATCTGTGCCTTACCTGCCCCGCGATAATCTTTGAACCCAGACACATCCCCGACGCGCACAATTGTCCAATTGAACGCCGTGCGTTTCACGAGGTCATTGTCCGCCTCATACCGCCACTTTAGCATCGAAGCGTGGGTAGAACACTTTTGAGATCCTCTCAACGTCGGAAAGGGTTCGCTTCTTTTCGTTATGGTGGGTTTTCCCTGGTATACCGTGAATGGTGGGCGCTGTGGAATGGACTAAGATAGACGTCAGAAATCAGAAGAAGGTGGATCTTGAGAAATCCGCCTACATGTCGATTTTCCGGAAGGCTCTGCTCGGGATAATCGTTTCCCCCAAGGGGCACTTGACCCTCTAAGAGCGGCTCACTGAGGACATCAGGCGGTAATGTTCCCTTGATCAGATCTTCAAGGTCGCCATTCCGAACCTTTTCTTTTTCTTTTCTTCCCTCGCGCCATGTCACCTCAGTTGTTCTCCAGACCTTTCCAGCTTCCAGGGTGGGGATCGGTCCATCCATCGTTGCCTCGATGACCACCGTCTTCCCCAGGCCGAAGGAGCTTGTGTGTTTAGAAAGTTCGCTTTCGCGGCGCATCCGATTTGAGATCTCGATATCTGCTTTGTCCTAAATGAACACAATGAGAAGCATCGCCCACCCAAAATAAAAGCATTCACGCACATAATGCCCCGGCACCTCCCCCTCCGGATATCTGATATCCAATGTCGAAACCACGACCACCTTGGACCGCTTTCCCTCCCCTAGTTGCTCAACCGCATCAAAAACCTTCAGTGCCCCGTCATACGCGATAGACTTGATCCGTTCTTGGGCCCCCATGCCCCCAGGGTTCGCGAGGAGGTACACCACGTCCTGTCCCATCAGGGCCGCTGTGAACTCGGAAACGGGCGAGTGCTCCAGGTGTGGGATAGCTGGATTGAGGTCGAGCAGAGTTCCGTTGGGCAGTGGGGTGAGGTACTTGATCAGGGTGGTGACGGTGTGTGTGGGTGAAAGGAGGGTGGCGAGGTCGTTGGCGACCTGGGTGTGAATGTAAGCACGGCACCTGGGATATCATGGTGTAGGTAAAAGAGGAATAACACACGTTGCCTTTCGACCCGTGTCCCCCGATGATGACTACCTTCTTCTTCTCCAAGGTCGCTATAGGTCTATCGACAGTTACAGCCTCATCAGCGAGAACACACTGAGAGATCCCCGCCAAGAGAAGGCACAAATTGAACTTAGCGAAGCGCATGGCAACGAAATTCTGCTCGTCAAGTTCGTCCAGGACCTAATCTGGAGTACACAATGGTGGTGTTACCGTAGCAGAGTAAAAGACGTTCGATGATGCTGGTTTTATAGAGTGATGAAGAGTAGAGTCTCTCACGAGTCATCTTGGCATTTTCATCTATTTATAATTCGAGGCACCAGTCGAACTCAAACTGAGGTGTATTTTTAGCTCCTTCACTTCTGAAAATCTGGGTTTGCCTGAGCACAGTCATGACTCGTAATTGCCTCGGAACCCAGGTCAAATCGGCACTAGATGTCATAAAATGTAAGGAAACATAAACTTCATTTTTCAACTAAACATGGAGATGTACATGAGGGAAAAAGGATCTAATTTACGGTTTAAACCCCTCGGTACCGCCCAGATATGTTCCGAATTTCGAGTGGGCAACCTCTTGGTAACTTCGATTAAGTGACTCGCGAATATTCTATATATAGAGGCTAGTCGGCTTATTCATAATAATTTGTTCAATTTGTTACAGGCCGTACGTAAAGTACCGACCTATGATCGGAAGCTGAAAAGATACGTGTGCAACGAAGGTTATGCCACATTTGACATTCATGACAAGCTAACTGGCAAATCGGCACCGGAAGACTATGCATGACTCTTATGGACTTCGTTTAGTCCTAATAATATCCTCAAGGTGTAACACCTTCAAATATCGCTGTCATCTTCCAATCGTGAAGACCTCGTAGCTTTTTTCGTAATTAGGTGCAATACACGCTTCAATATCAAACTGCCATTTTTTTAATCACTTAATTACAAGCGTTCGGGTAAGCAATGAGAATCGCTGGTTACAGATGTGCGCCTGGGGCTTATGGTAGGCCAGATGTCTATGTTTCGATTTCGCTTGCCCAATCACTTTCCGCTAATGCAATCTAATTTCAGGTCCTATTTATATGATTTCTTGCCAAGTTCAAGATGAGCGAAAGCCATCTAGACAGAAAATAGTGTAAAATTTTGGATCTTTCAGGTATATGGGCATACTACAGATAAGGGTGGAGGAACTTTTTATCAAAATTGGTGCTGATATGCTGATTATTTATAACTTAAACGAACAGTAGTTTGGCAATGATAGCAAGAGTTCTGAAGTCTTCATGGGACTCTTCGTGTCCACAGAAATCTATAGAGCAAGTATTTGGGACACCAAAGACTGTGCAAAACCACATATTGTGATGTGATATTCTGTAGCACCACTCATCCGGTGTGCTAGTGAAGCTGTTGGTGCCCAGAAATATTGCCTCATACGAGTTGCTACATAGCAGGTAAAAATAATTACTTCCGAGTATTATGTCACAATTTCCGTTCTAGTACAGAGCTGTCTCTTCATACTTTGAAATTACCACCAAATAGATGTTCGAAGTTGAAGACTATAGTTTAATTGGGTCCTAGGACGCCCACTGATCTACCCTCGGAGACCGCCGAGTTGCATACTGACGAAGTAAGTGTAGGACAGAAAGGGAAATTCACCTCCTAGCTAATCTATATTTCTAGGTTTTAAATGGATCCAAATTCACTTATTCAAGACACTGTATGTGTATACTCAATTTTTAAAAAATTACGGCGAATCGCATTGTTAATTCACAAGTTGAGAGAAAGAGTTAGGACCCCGAAACCATATTGCATCAACGGAAAATGATTTGGCGCGGGAAATCGGACAATGGACATCTCGCCTACCCTAGGCATCCGCATTTCTTTCAATTGCGAGAAGGAGGCTGGGTCCATCCCCCTCTTCATCGCTCACTGCTATCGAACGGTGGTGGCTGGGCAGTCTGGCTCACGGTCACGTGATCGTGTTCGGTAGTTAGGGTACGTCATGTTGTAGATACATCGGGAATCCATCACTATTCAACTATCCTTGAGCATTGCTTCGAGGCCTCAGCCAGCCAGTTCACCCGTCTCCAACGGCACACCTCCTCGCAGGCAGCCGTCTGGTTCTCCTCCTTCTTTCTCAGTGGCACAAGATCGTGACTGCAGCTGTGCTCGCTATGCTTCTGGTCGCGTGCTAGCTCTCGATCGTCGACGCCGTCCGGAACGCGATGGACACCCACGATGCACGGCATCCCTATATATGGGCTCGAGTCTGATTGCGCTCTCTGGTCAATCTTTCATTCCCGCCTGTTTTCGCGCTGTATTAACGTGATCATTCTTTTAGCACTACAGGGCTGCAGTGTCGGGCATGAGATACAGCGATGCTGGTGCCACACAGATATCTGCTAGGTATGTACCTATATACTGTGCTCCCTCACGATGCTTGCTAATGTAAAGCCGCAGCTGCGCAATCACCTGTTCAACTGTACATGACGCCAGATCGCTGGACTACCGACCATCTACACAGACCCCGATTCGTGGCTATCCAATCGCCAAGTCCCGATCATGGTCTCACATAGCACACCTCCTGGCATTCGGGATGCAATACGAACTCTGAGAGGAGCGATGATGGCTGGGAGTTAGCAGAAGCGACGCAAGGTGAAGGGAGACTCGTGCAGGGTGGCACACACAAAGTAAGTAAGCTCATTTCTTGCTCTGACGCTGGTGATAAGAGACTGAGTCACCAGAGCACACACCGGCACCTAGGAAGATCGCGGCAGCATCGTGCAACGATCACACCACGCATGCTGAACCCTCCTTCCTACCAGCAGCACCCTTAACGAGGCCAGCGTTGCGTGATCGGCGATGGCCCTTACAATCTTAGCACCCGCGTGATGCCCTCTTTCCGCTTCCATGCTCACTAGCTCGTCTAGTAAGGCTCCGATTGCAGCTTTGCTGAGCACATATCCTCGGGGTCTATGAACCAGACGCCATTTTCAATGTAGCAGAGATCGCACTGAACGACGTCATGTGGAGATATTTTTCCATTCTCACACTCTAGTGAGTTATTTCTTCTCTTCGTTCATTCAGTCCTTACACAATATTTGGTCTCTTATGACCCAAGCAGATCTCAATACTAGCGACCACTACGTCAATGCAGCGCAGCTCTCGTGATCGGCATTTGAGACTACCTTCGACTGGGGAGAGATGGTTGGTTATTACCACGACAAGGATGGATGGCCGCAGTCTGCGAATACGGTATGTATCCCACTTGCTCTTTGTCTTGTATTCTCTTGACAGCGCAAACAGCAAGTTTCGACTCGCATGGCCTGGCATCGATCCCATCGAAGCTGCTTCGATAACGTCGACGCAGATCGGTCCTGCTCCCCCCAGCAGGTTGTGGGTCAATTTGGATGCGAGGTGTTTTCAAAGGAGCATTGTGGGATGCCATGGGCCTCTGCACGGTGTTACATACCACGTAAGTGCATTTCTTCATTTAAACACCTAATACACGGCCTTCATCTCCCTCCAGCCGCCGCGTACTCGCCTTCGCTGCGGAGAGACACTGACACACATTATTGAAAGGACGGAATCGCCCTCTTCCAGGTGCAACGTCACAACATGCTTCGACCTCCGTTCCTGTCAGGAACATCAGCAGCGAAGCCAACGACGCGAGTGCGACATTGAGAATGACGACGCCAGTGAACTGTGAAGGTAAGGTGGATGGCATGACTCAATCGACCATCTATTCTCTGGTGCCCCCACGCCCAGTAAGTTTCTCCCTTCCGATATCTATGGCCCACACGCGAAGTTGATATCTATTTCTCAGCGCGTCGTTGGAGTCCTTCTAAGCTCAAATAGCGAATCAACGCCAGCAACCACGGCGTCTGCGCAGTACTCTACGCACGTTTTCAGGACTCTGGCAACGTGGCTGACCGTTTTTGATACGACGAAAATGGCATGGCATCTCAAACCTAAGGTATTTCAGTATACGAGGTGTGTGCACATTCCCTTCAATAGCGCCATCTACTCACCCAAGATGTTCACAGTATCGACGAAGACGCACCGCTAGTACCGTGGTACATTGTTCGCACTCTGCCCTCTCCTCTCCTGTGCATCGCTGGACGTAAACACAATCGTAGCTACAAAGCTGTGATCCTCGAGGCGCTCCAATCTTTCGCAGGTCAATGCTGGGCTTGACGTGGAAGCAGGTTGCAATAGATGGTTCCTCTGTATGTGGGGGCATTATCTCACTCAGTTTTCTGGTGAGTCTACCTTTCTCCCCTGTTCGACACCGTTCTTTCGAGGCTGATGGCACTTGCGACTTCCTCACCGCCTTCCCCAACCCCCGCGCGCATTTATCACCCTCTCCAGGTTTTTCGGAACTTCAGTAGGCTCGAGGCAAAGCGCAAAAAGGACAGGTCTAACTTCAGCGGAGAGTCATCCAGCAACTCAAGTATATAGAAGAAAGCAGAACAGGCCTGGTTGACCGTTGCTGCTAGAGATACAGACTTTATCAGAACTGCTGAAGGTTCAGTTATTGCGTGGACGATAAGCATCAGGTATGACCGCAAAAGGAGTGGACATGAAGCTTCGGCATCAGGGAGATTCTTAACAATTTACATTTTCACATCAATTCTCACACCGCATCCAACAGCGTCGTTTCACCCCTTTCCACCCCTTTTATACACTCCCGGGCAATAATCTTGTAACTGAGCTCTTGATGTTCCTTACTCTCACAGTATCTTAGGGTTCTTGTCACTGCACCGTAACTGGACCAATAAGTTTAATTAGCTGCCAACACCCTCGAGGTGAATACCCAGGGCGAGCGAATTACAGCCGGCCCGCTCTTCTCGTCACCTGCGCACCTCACAGTTCGCTTGAACCTTGCATTGTTGAAAAGTATGTAACAAAAATGGCACTCTCACCTCTTTCTCTATCTTCGGAATACTCCCGTTGATGTGGTGAACGGTCTTCTTCGAGCCGTCTGACAAATCCATCATCTCTGCTCCAACTGAGATAACCATTGGTGCACAGGTATATCAAGTGATAATGATTCTGCTTCCAACAGCGTATGCAACATCCCTTCTCGGGGTTCTTGTTGACGTTAACGTACCTTGTGATGCCTTGGTGAGGTAGAAACCAACGTCCGCACTACCCTTCCTTGCTAATACTAAATAATGATTCTCATCAACATAAAAAATCCTTAGGTCACTGGATCTTATTCGCGTGTATCCATCCCATCTCTGCATGTGATGCCTTTGCTTCTTTCAGATGTTCAGCTACATATAAGAACATGGGTCTTAGTTATAATTCTTGAATACCAATGAGCTGTCCAAAGGTGCACGGTAATATGGCATTTTCTGGGTACACTGCAGAATCTGACCCATTTCTCCAGTATGTCTGTTATTCATTCTTCTTCTCGGGGCGCTAGGTGGATGCTTCAAAGATGCCCAGAGTTTGTCCTGCTTTTTTTCTTTATATAAATTCGTTCTTCTGATGTAATGACAGGTCAAACACTTCTCTCGACGCTCGGCCTTTCATCTTTATCTGTCGAAAACCAGGCTGAACCACTCGGCATTGATGTGACGCCTCGTTTCTCATGGATCATTTCTTCCCCAATCAATGGAGATGTCCAAAAATCGTATCGCTTGCGTGTGTCTACAAACGCAACTGGTGATACAGATGTATGGGATAGTGGTGTCATTGCATCCAAGACATCATATCTCGTTGAGTACAGCGGCCCATCACTCGCCTCAGATACTCAATATTTCTGGACTGTGGATGTTACCACCACAGCTGGGTCGACGTCCGCGTCCTCAAAATTCTCAACTGGATTGTTATCTAGTAGCGATTGGGGAACAAGCGTATGGATTGGCAAGCCAACTAACGGTCCTCCAGTCGATCTAGTGTCCTTTTTTCAACATGGATCCTGGATATGGACATCCGAAGCGAATCCTCCGAATGCTCCCGCTGGGGATAGGGCATTTCGGAAAACATATGTGACTCCCAACGGTAAAAGCGCTGTGTCTGCTGATATATTGCTGACCGCGGATGACCAGTTCACTCTGTACGTGGATGGAAATTTCGTCGGTGCATCGCCTACCACGACCGATATTTGGAAACAGGCGCAGTTCTTTTCAGCATCCCTTTCCTCCAACTCGACTTCCTTCGCCGTTCGAGCTACAAATCTTCCTGACACTGGAACTGGCGGTGACGGACCTGCAGGTCTTCTTGTTGCTATCAAAATCACGTTCGCCGACGGTGGTTCTTCTCTCATTTCTTCGGATTCCAGTTGGCTATCGAATAAAGTTATCACCGACGACTGGAATGCTCCGACTACAAATACCTCTGGATGGTCGGCCTCCAGCGTCATTGCAACATACGGACAAGGCCCCTGGACTAATCAGGTCGCGATACCCACGTCGATATCCTCACCAACTTTATCGTTCGCCGATTCAACTTGGATATGGTCATCCGAAACTAGTCCTCCTTCAGCTCCAGCTCAACCTCGCGCTTTCAGAAGGACGTTTACCGCTGCCTCTGGAAAGACACTAAAGTCTGCGATCATCCTCCTGACCGTCGACGACGGCTTCCGACTCTATGTCAACGGCAACATAACCGGTTCTTCGCCAAACGAGACGAACATATGGCAATCGGCGCAAAGATTTACAGCTGATCTATCAGGTACATCAGTTCTCTTTGCAGTCTGGGGTAATAATCTCGCAGATGTCAACTCGGGCGGTCCCTCACCTGCTGGCCTACTGAGTGTCATACAGATCACTTATACAGATGGATCAACCGAAGTAATGCTTTCGGATACAAAGTGGAAAGTCAATAAAGTCGTACCTGATGGATTTGAACTTCCATCTACAGATGATTCATCGTGGAGTTTCGCAACGTCGCTTGGAACATATGGGGTTTCGCCGTGGGGGAATCAAGTTACAATCTCTGACTCTCTGGAAGAGCATCCCGCTCCTCTACTACGGAAGGCATTCACAATTTCCAAGTCAATTTCTTTTGCGCGTTTGTATTATGCCGCGGGAGGATACGCTAGCATTACCATTAATGGTTCTCCTGCATCCGATCACGTTTTAACGCCTGGATTTACCAAGTACGATACAGAACTCCAATACGTCTCCCTCGACGTAGCTTCGAAGCTTATATCTGGTTCCAATGCAATTGGTATTGAACTGGGAAGGAGTCACTACGGGGTGACCCAGGGGAACGTTTGGAACTGGAATACGGCTTCATGGCACGGGGAACCCAGAGTCAAAGTCGTACTTTCAATCGGTTTCTCTGATGGAACCTCTTCCAAAATCTTTACGGATAACAG
>JASFDH010000585.1:0-21730 GCA_036937195.1 Nidularia pulvinata
CCTATGACTGTAACCAGTCATAGTGGCCTTTTGGCTCAGTTGGATTATTGTGTGATTCCTGGCACAGTATTTCACAAGTCTTATCTCACCCTTGACACTAGACATGACTCTAGTTGTCAATATCTTGTTTTCCTCTGACATGTTTCTGACAACTGGTAATTATTCTCTGCTGTGTGAACCACTTGTCTAAGTTAGAACCCATGAGAACTGGAAGGGTGCAGCACATGAGCTGAAGCCAACAGTTCTTACATTTAGCATTACAGTCAGAAATCCTTCCAACATTACTTCTGACATTTCTCCAATGTAGCACTATCATAACCTACAACCTCTAGTCCCTATTCTCACCTGTGGAAACTAGATCTGACAAGTTTGGTGGCAGAAAGCCAAGTGTATTCTTTGTCAGTGCCTGCATAGCCTAGCCAATGTACTTTGCATTGAAGTTTGAAAATGCAGCATCAGTTGATCTTGGAGTCAACAATTTTGCTGATTTCATATTCTAGTTCTCCATCAATATGGACTGACAGAGGCAGCAGTTCAATACAATTTGGAATGGTGTTGGGCATGGCTGGTTCTAGCATAGAGGCATGGAAAACTGGATGGACAGTGCACATAGCATCTGGAAGTCATAAAGTGAATGAATGAGTACTGCTTCTGCTATAATCTTGTAAGGGCCCAGATATTTTTCTGATAGTTTCTTAGAAGGTTGAGTAGTGCAGAAGAATTGCACTTCAACAAACACTTGTTGATCTATGCAGAAGGTGGGCAGAAGTTGTTGGCATGAATTGGCAGAACTTTGATAGCAGAATTGAGCTTCTGCTATTGTAGTCTTGAGTGTCAAATGCAATTTGTCAAGATTGACTACAAATTCACAAGTGCAGGCAGAAGCAAGGTTGCATTCAGGATGAATGGTAATATTAAGGTGGTAACCCATGTTGGCAAAGAAAGGGGAAATTCCAGTTGTTGCAGAAGGTGCATTGTTGTAGGCAAATTCTGTGAGCAGAAGAAGTTCTGACCAATTGTCTTGCTGGTAGTTATAGTATACTTGAATGTATTGTTCAAGCATCTGATTAGTTTGTTCTGTCTGTCCATCACCTTCTGGATGATAACCAGAAGTGAAGTGTAGGTGCATGTCAAGAGCCTTACCAAGTGAGCAGAAGAAATGGGAGACAAATTTGGAACCTCTGTCAGGAGAAACATGCTCTGGTATCCTGTGCTTAGAAAGCACATACATAACAAAGAGCTGCACTAAGTTGGTGGAAGTGACTGTGTTATGTGTTGGAATGAAAATACTTTGTTTAAATAGTTGGTCAATGACTACCGATATAGCATCATAACTGCTGGATGGCAGAAGCTTCTCAATGAAGTCCATAGAAATTGAATTCCTTGGGTGTTCAGGTATCAGAAGTTGTTAGAGCAATCTGTATGGTTTGTGATGTTGGGTTCAGAGCACATAAAAGTAACACAAGATTTACAATAGTCTTTGACAAAAGTGCAGAGAACTGGCCAGGTGTATTCTCATCAGATGAGTTCAAGGGTTTTGTTCTGACCAAGGTGACCAGAAAGAATGTGGTCATGCTTATATTGAAGGATTCAAAGGCAGAGGTTGTCAGAAGCTGGAATGTAGATTCTGTTGTCAAGGCACAAGAAACCATCAGTGAAAAATGACCAACAGCCTGTGATGTGTGCAGTCAAAATGAGGTAAGAAGAAAGAGCAGAAATGATATTGTTGTGAAGTTGTTCTACATCCATTACTATAGATGTGCAGAGAGTTGGACCTATGAAATAAATGGCATGAAGAGAAGTGGAAAGTTGTTCTGGCATAAACACTGGGCAGAAATTGTGCAGGTTCACTTTAGCATAGTTGTTATTCCCCCCTTTAGGATAGACATCCCATTGTCTAGTTAAAGAGTCAGGCTTGGTTCCCAGGCATCCAGGGCAAAAACAAATGACCATGTTGAACTGAAAAAGGTATTCTGACCATCTGGCTTGTCAGCATGTAAGAATCTTAGAAGTGGAGAAATACTCCAGATTCTTGTGTTCAGTAACAACATCTGTTGGAAGCAGCACTCCCTCAAGATAATGTTGCCAGATGCAGAAGGCTTCAAAAATTGCTAGAAGTTCCTTGTTGTGAGTGTCATAATTCAGTTCAGAAATAGAGAAGGTGCAAGAGTGAAAAGCAACCAGATGAATTCCATTGTTGGAAGTGATGATGAATAGAATTGTCATATCCCTATACAGCACAGCATGTGCCATCTCCAAACTGTTTACAATCAATCTTGATGCTATTCTGACTCTCAGCTTGCCTCCAGTGTTTACTCAGGTTTACTCTGGTCTGTTTCCATTTTAGTACTTACTTCATTTCAGCCACACACACTATACTTTTCATAGTATATCTCTTTGTGTTAACATTCAATTTGTGCCCCCTAGCCCTCATTGTATGCTCTCTAATCCTTAACCCACTTACTTCTCCATTGCACTAGTATGATAAAGTGCTCTGCATATCTACTCTGGTTATTTAGATTTCTAGTATTTAAGTACTTTGAATGTATCATAGCACTTCAGTTTGTTAATTTATTAGTCTCTCCACTTCTACTCAGTGGTTAAAGCTACTCTTGAACTCTCCTAACTCATCTCTACTTGGTAATCTCTTCTTGTCATTGTACTTTGCACTCAACAAGATCTCTGGTCTCCAGAGATCCCTCCTGACCAAATTTCTGGTCAGGAAGTGGAGTATTGACTATTATTGTATCTGGAACTTATCACTCATGATCATCTGTAAATTGGGCATTAGGAACAAAGGAGGTGCAGCACATAAGCTGAAGCCATTGCCCATCCTGACTCTCATACCCTGGTAGCACTCAAATGTGTTACTGGAGATATTCCTGGAGTCTCTGGAGTTTCTCCCTGGTGACCTCATGCACTCTATCTGTCCAGAATCTTTGGGTTATATCCTGGGAAGATGAGTTCATGACAAGAATAGCTCCCAAAGCATAGTTGTAAGTGTCAGTTTCTACAATGATCTGTGCATCAGGTATCCAGTGAGTAAGAATTGGAGCAGAAACAAAAGCTTCTTTAAGTCTGTTGAAAGCATCATGACAATCTTGATTAAAGTCCCAGCATATACTTTTCTGCATATGTCAGGTAAGCAGTACAGTGATGTCAGAATAGTTTTGGATGAATTGTCAGTAGAAATTAGCAAATCCTAGGAAGGATTCAATGTCCATAACTTGTTGTGGTTCAGGCCAATCTTGAATGATCTTGAATTTGTCTTCTGACATTCTGACATTGTCAGACATTTCAGAGAGAGGATATAGCCTTATTTGATCCTGAGGCTGTCAGAAGTGAAGTGGGGGTAGCACAAGCAGCAGAAACAGAGCAGGTTTCAGGACAATTTATGGAGGCCATATTCAAATGAGATTGCATGTAGGCTGTAGTGGTACAAGGGGTTGAGATAGTTGTTGTGTGGGCCATGTAGTGAGAATTTGGAAGTGGAAATCTGAATATACTGCCAAGGATCTTTCCCAAACTAGATTAGGAACTAGAGGTCATAGGCTATGATAGTGCTACATCAGAGAAAGTTGGAAATAATGTCAGAAGGGTTTCCAACCATAACACTAACAAATTAAGAATCATTGGCTTCAGGTGCTGCACACTTCCAGTTCTTGTGGGTTTAACTTGCAAGAGTGGTCCACATGTCAGAAGATAGTACTGAAGATCAGAAGATAGTCAGGGGGTAGGGAGATGAGCAAGACTCAGAAGTTAAACAGAGAGAAGTAGATATCTTAGTCAATGTTTGGATTGCAGATACAGGTCAAGAAACTAGCCACTTAAATACATTGATAGTTAATTGTCTAACTAACTGAAAAACAGTAACTAGTAATGACATAATCATAATAAAACTGGGTATCATAATAAGTATCAGAAGTGGAATCTCAGTAGCAGAAGGATATCAGAAATGTTCATAATAGAAATATTTTCTAATAAGGATCCAAGTATTGTTCAGCATAGAAACAGTAATGAGGTGAATATGAAACAGGGTATTGTGATAGTTGGAAATATTGGAAAAGGGGTCAGGGATATTTGGAAGAATGTCAAAAGCATGATCTGGTTTTTGGTATATGACACCTATGACCTCTAGTTCCTAATTTAGTTTAGGAACAAATTTTGACACACTGGAGTACCTTCTTCCAATGTGTGGACCATGTCTAAGTTAGATCTCACAAGAACTGGAAGAGTGCAGCAGATAAGCTGAAGCCAACAGTTCCTACCTTAATGTTATGATTGGAAATCTTTCTGAAATTACTTCTGATATTTTCTGATGTAGCACTATTGTAGCCTACACCCTCTAGTTCTTATTCACTTTAGGAATGAAACTTGACACTTGTTCTAGGCTCTGAGAAGGAGCACAATAACATAAAAGAGCACTGGAATGATATGAGGCCTAAGGATAAACACTACTACATATTCAATCTCTAGTAGAGATGTCTGAGACATGAGCAAACCCAAGGATGTTATGGTGATTAAGCCTTCATAGGTTCTAAGCAAGTTCATTGGTTCCTGGGTTTGATCTAACAGTGGTGAAACCACGTGTTAGGTTCTTGAGTTCAATGTATAGACACACTTCCTATTAGATAGGACAGTTGTTGAGCCGCAAAGTCTCTGTCTAGGAGAAGCTTAGGTTCTGAAGAGCCTTTAGACTAAGTCTAAGAGGTTTGAGTTGTTCTGGGTTCAAGGGACTTGAGCAGAGATGATAATGAGGCTATATTTGCCTATGTCAGGCTGAAGAGCAAGACCAGAGTACAGAGTGCTACTTATAGTAATCTACAATGGTCTGTGTGCAATGTACTAAGTATAACTACTGTTATGGCTGGCTAAACTAAATATAACTACTCATGTGATCATTGTTCTAAGTAAAGAAAAGATGTTGCATAGCAGGTTACTCATTATAGAAATCCTTGTAACAAAGGACTTGTTAGCAACTCACCTAAGAATAGAAACTTGTGGAGAGATAAAAACTTAAGGGCAAAGAAAGAAAAAATCTAACAGGGATTTTGCCCCCATTCGCACACTAAGTGGTCCACAGTGATGAGCTTGTCAGCTCCTCCAAATGCTAAATCTGAGGATACAAGCAAATCTCACTTTGATTTTGAAGTTAGACAGTCTAGCTAAAGCTAGCCCCTGGAGAGCAAAAACTATTATCCATATTATCTTTAAGCAGGTAAGGAACTGGGCTATAAAAAATGGGATTCTAGGATCAAGTCCCAAGTATTTTATCTTAAATTGAGAAGTCTGAGGGACAGGAAGACCATCCCTCTGGCTTAGTTAGTTGAAAAAGTCCAATTTCAGGAGAAAGGAAGACCATCTCCTTGCAGCTTTGTTCTCAGATAGCAGGAAGACTGCAGTATTTGGAATCACAAGGGAAAGGAAGACCATCCCTTCTAACTTAGAGAATTCACTGGAGTTTGTAAGGAGATGAAGACCAACTTTAGAAAATTGCCAAGTTATATCAAGGAGGACTATCTCCACCCACACAATAAGCTGGCTTTGGAAGTTCTAGAAATAGGATGACCATCTCAACAAGCTAGCAGCTACATCTGGGGAAAGGAAGACCATCCACTATATCTAGCTAGAGTAGCACCAGACATCTTTTTCTATTATAATTTGATCTATTTCAACTTTCAGACTTGCCCCCAACAAACTTGAGAGGTTGTGAGCATTTGTGAAAGAGTACAGAAATTCATTGTAGATCTACTCTACAGATTACAGCCCCTTTTCATATGTGCAGCAACAGACTGCAATGGGCAGTGATGGGTGGAGATGGGGGTAGCAATGGTGAGGGAGGTGACAAAGGAAGATATTGGTTACAAAAGGAGCTGTGAGCAATAGGTCATGTGAAATGCAGTTTGAAATTGCACATGCAAACTGCAGTTCAGATTTGCATGTGAACAAGCAAAATAAAATGTGTTGTGTGCTTTTGGTGCATGCACACTGGGACATAAAAGGCTTATTCATTTATTTTACTGTATCTATGTTGTAATAGTAAGAGCCACTTATGTTGTTCCAAATATGTGAGCAAGGTGCTGAGTTCAATTCATGCATGTTGCACTTTTTAAAATGTATTATATTAACAATAAGGAGTTTGTAAGGTTCTGTTCAGATTCTGTACAGACTCTGATTGTGCTTAAGCATCAGAATTCTGTGTATTCTGCACAGACTTATTTCAGAATGGGCATTCTGTACAGAGTCTGTACAGAGTCCACTGATATTTGAGACCTGATTTGTAGGGAATTTACTACATAATAGTCCTCTATGTATGAGGTCTTTACACTCCCCCTTGTATTCCTCACTTCTCTGTGCATGCACCCATCAATTGCCCAATTTGGTCAAGTCAGGGCCTGTGGAATCAGGCCTAGTTAGGAAATCTGTCTATTATAGCTGTGCCCCTTCATTATTATTCTGCTGTGCACCCTCATCATTATTCCAGTTGTTGCTCTGCATAGCTTGCTAATTATCACTTGGTCTTTGCTCTTGGCAATGTTGTTGGTAAGTTGGGTATATATGCCTAAGATTTATTGCCTGAGCCCTCAAGTACATAGTACAACTTAACAAATAGTGTTCAAAACAGTTATATCTCTTCCAATTGTTATGGGACCAGGATTGCAGGAACTATCTTACTGGCTATTAGAAGGCAAAACCTGGAAATTTTTCATTTCCAACAACATGCACATCCCACTGAACCTCATGAAGCTAGCCACTGACAACAGAAGAAACTGTCACTTCTGTAATCAAACCCTTCATATTAGCAATATGCAGAGTCATGTTGGAGTTTATATTATAAAGGCTCACTGCAATGTGGTGGATTTATCCCTTAAACCAGGAAAGGAGGTGAGCAAAATCTTGTTTCAATACTTTTGTCCTGCAATAATTATTGCTCATAGGTTGGTCCCAATCCATGCAGATGGTGTGGTAAAGATGGCTGTCAGACTCACTTGATCAAGGCTAAGAACTTGTTCAAGATAACATCAAACTGTGAATATCACTATCAGAATATGCAATATCAATGGGCAGAAATATCCACAAACCAAACCCCATGCACCAACATCCTGATCAACTGCTCTCTCTGCACTGCTGCTTCAAATAGTTGTCAAAAACCATTCTGGAAATATGAATTTATGACACACATGATGGAAAATCACCTCAATGAATCAAATGAGCTGCCATTCTTGCCATTACAACTCAGGGCAACAACACATATTAGCAAATGAGAAGAGAGTCTGATGGGCATACCTCAGATTAAAATGGATACATGGAGGAAGCATTACCAGGTGTTAGCCAGCAATGATGTTCAGGTAATCAAAACCAATGAAGCAGAAAATAAAGAAGATATGTATGCTAGTGATGAGGAAGTGGAAGAGACAACATGCTCATGGAAATAGGGGATATCAATTATATCCACCTCTTCCAGACAGGGATCACCCATAAAGAAACATCAAGGTTCTACAGGATAATGTTGGTAGTAGCAGGGCATAGAGTACTTATCTAGCTTACAATAACATTCTTTATTTATTGCTGATTTGCAGACATGAGAAATGAATTGAGGGACACATACATGAGAGAATGCAATTGATTGCCTCATATAGCAGACTTTAAAACCTATCCAAATTTGGAAGACTGGAGGTACATGCTCGAAGAAGTTGAATGTTTCAGCATTCTCTGATCCCAGCCTCTTGCAAAGTACTTACATACTAGAAAATCTAAGTAAACAGAGTAAATATGCAAAGCACTATAATTATACTATTGCCATGGAGAAATGAGTGCATTAAGAGATAGAGAGCATATGATGAGGGCTAAGGAATACAAATTGAATGTTAATGCAAAGAGATATAATACAAAAAGTATAGTCTGTGTGGCTGAAACAAAGTAAGTATGAAAATGGAAGCGGACTGGAGTAAACCTGAGTAAACCCACAGATGAGCAGAAAGTTGGGAAAGCATCAGGATTGATTGAGAGCAGTCCAGAGATGGCATGCACTGCACCATATAGGGATATGACAATTCCTGGTAACTGTCACATAAAATAACAAAGTATGCCAAAGGGTAAATATTACTGTTATGTTGATATATTGTGACATAATGAGTGACATAATTCCTCACTTGTTAGTGTGGGAATTTTCTAAAAATAGAATTTGACTTAGAATTACCACATTAAATTACACACTATGATAAAGTCCTAACATAACTATTAAGTAATTGAATTCCTTACATGGTAGTGTGGGAATTGTTCTAAAAATAGAATTTTGACAAAATGATAGCCCTTACTTAGGCAATCCTATATGTGGTGAAATTATGTTCTCAAATGAATTTATCATTGAGAAAAATGCAAAATACCTTTAAAATATTGACTCTTGTGACAAAAATGGCTTCTATTAATTTTTATTGTGATATGCTTGAGATAGCTATTTTTAGTATAGCTGTAGAGTAAATGATATTGTCACATTATATATTTGCTATATGTTATAGTAGAAATAGACTATATGTTTTGATCAATCAGAGCAATTTTATAGCACAGTGTGAATTTTTCTAAAAATAGAATTTTAACTAAATCATAGTCACTGCACCTCTATGTGGAAAACTAGGTCAAAATTCTATTTTATGAAAATTCCCACACTAACAATTGAGGAATTATGTCATTCATTGTCACATTATATTAAAGTAACAATAATATTTGACCTGTGACATACTTTATTATTTTATATGACAGTTACCAGGAATTTCCTTGGATTCCAAGAAATGAACTAGGAATCCACCAAGGAATGCAGGGAGTGTAAAGTACACCTATGTACTCTGCACAGAACACATAATGGATAATTGAAGTGTCTTTCTTGTCCATCTGGTGTATATACCAACCTACTCCTTTCCACAATAAATTCTCAGTGAGCATAATAGGTTGTTTGCTGGGATATTTCAGACTCTTTATTTTGAGGAACTTTCTAATTGCTTCTTTCAGGCCACTCATTGCTTTCTGTTGCATCAGACCCCATTCAAACTTCCCTTCCTTTTTTAATAGATTGGTCTATGGATCTTCTGGATACCCTCCAACCTTTTTATTTTACCATCTTTTTGGTGTGGACTCTACAGAGCATTGCAGACCTGCCCTCTTAGCTAGAGAGCTACAGTATTATTTATATTCTTCAAATGTGAAACATGTATTGTTACTACAATGACACACTTCTTGAACAATATTTTGGCCATTTTCATACATGCTGCATGGTGGGTGGGTGTTATGCCCTGTATTAGTTGCCAAACAAATGCATTACTGCCCTGGCTTGGCTGCATGGCAAGGGATAGGTGCCTTCAGGTCCAAGTTAGCTATTCAGGTATACACTGGTTCTGCCCTGGGTCCCAGGTACTGGTGACTACTTTTAACATAGATGCACTTTTTGTCATGCTCTATGCTAGCTAGATTTTCCATTCCTTGTACTTGTGGGTTAAGCTGCTAGGCACTACTAGGCCATAGTTACCTGGTTTCAGTGTTCAGCTAATTCTGATTTTTAAACAAAAGATTTCTATTGTATTTGGGTGCAGATCCACATTTGGCATATCAAACCTGCTATGTTATCTGAA
Source organism: Nidularia pulvinata (assembly GCA_036937195.1). NCBI lineage: Eukaryota > Fungi > Basidiomycota > Agaricomycetes > Agaricales > Nidulariaceae > Nidularia > Nidularia pulvinata. The sequence goes on from JASFDH010000585.1 coordinate 9,624, forward strand.
AATTTGACATTTGGAATGAAGCAGGTGCAGCACATAAGCTGAAGCTGCTGTCCACTTGTGAGCCCTCTTTTCAACATAGTGATAGAATGTGTTTTCAGAGAAACTGGAATCTCTGGTACATTTCCTCTGCTCCTTATCAAGTTTTATCGGCTTGGAACTTCTAGGGCTCACCCAGAAGCAATTTCTTAATGAGCACTTTCAAGTCCTCTAGCAGAGCTTTAGCCTCATCCTGCATTGTTGCATGATTGAACTTTGTATTAGGAAAGTGAGATAAAACCTTCTTAGTCTACTGTGCATGGGGCATTGGCCTTGGTATGGAAGCTGTGTATGTCAAATTAATGCCTGTCAGAAGGTGCCATCTATCTTTACCTTTTTACTGATGTGGTTGGTATTGGGGACTTGGTTATGAGATCAGGCCAAATGAATAGAGGCACATTGTAGTCAAGGGGCTTGGCTTCTAGGGAGTGTTGTCAACATGTGTCATTGTACTGATATGGAAATTCAAGTGTGACATGCTGAAAGACATTTTGCCAATCTAATTGACTTGGTTTTTGGTAAGCATCTTGATTGTATAAGTTGACGAGCACTGAAACTTTTTTTCAATTATTGTGAACCATTGTAGTGACAGCCTTTATATTACTCTATTCAACGGATACTCCAGTTCCATTATGACTACAGTTTCAGAGTACTAGAACGTTAAGCTTTTCAGGGCAAATTAAAAGAGTGATTTGATTGTTGATTACTTATAGCAACTCGATTTGAGAAAAATGTCAACGGTTCTAGCCTGCATTGTTGAAGGGATAGAAATATCTATTTCAGCTGATCATGTATAGCACTTGGTTTCAAGGCAAACGGTAGATACTATATAATGTATAAGCACGAATGTCAATGCACACCCGCCATGCCAAGCCACGGCGACTTGAGGTCCTCTTCGGACACTTTACATTTATAACGGATGCATAAATAAGGGACATAAGCGTTCGGGGAGATGCAATTACCTATCCGGGCTTTCGCTCACTCCTCCTAGATTCTAAATTTGCACGTAAGCAGAGGATGGCGGGTATAGATATCTGGATCCTGATACGTATAGTGTCACTTTCAGTCCAAGGGTGTAATAATTGCAGCGACGTGAAGGAATACAGCAGGTCACTGTCGCCCGCTTTCACTTTGCTCGCTATGGAAAGAAACCTTGACTTCAAAATCGGCTATATTTCCGGCAAAACGAATTCGGAGTTCTCCCGAAGTGCTGTCGAAGTCCTTGTGAAACTTGAATCTATTTGTGAGGATAAAATCAAAATATTACGTACATAATTGTGAAAGGATGAATGAGGGTAAAGTGAACGAAATCCTGAATGGGCTCAAGGAACGAACTTATAAAGGACTAAAAGGCAGTATATATAATATCTCTAGCGATAAATTTCATCTTGTAAGTAATACAGTTGATGGCCATTCACCGGTAGATACCGAAGAATGTAGTTTATTGGGAAATGCATAATACTCTTGACCATGGTTTGGAAAATCATCAAGCTTCCCTAGGAATTAGACAAGGAATGGCTGGTGCATAAAGCAGCTCGGAAAGCCAATTGATTTCTTTGTTGAAGTACTACATATGTCCACACTGAAAGGTTGATTCAGAAAATTGCACTTGAGAAGTTTTATGGTCAAACGCGTCCCTATCATCGCGGCGCTGTAAGCTTCATATGAGCACCGCATAGAATAGGAAGATACTATGACCTTATAGTTCCTTACCTCAGTCAGATATACGCTTATGATATGAAATCCGTATCTATTCCGTACCTCTACTTGACCCACCTGATGTCCTGCTTATGATAGATGTTAAGATAAGCAGAACATCGGCCAAATAAAGTCAGTAGTACCAGTCAAACACCTCGATTCAGGAAGGATTAGGAAGGCTTTTAAAGGTTGATTTATGGCATAATCCACGTGTTTTGATCGCACTTGCATCTGTGGATAATTGCTTTACATGTTTGACCGCCCTCTATATAAAATCGATTATTGTGGGATTATTGGACAAGAAGTAAGGTCTGCTTATATCGATGGATATAGATGGCAGCACAAATAGTCTATTTGTATTACAATTTGAATGATTGTCTTAGTGGGTTATCATAACAGCGAAGATATGCAAGCCGGGAGAGGTATAGAGCCGCCGCAAGGACGCAGGTTGGAATGTTTTTTTTTATGAATAAGGAGGATATGCGGACGAAGAAGTTCGGACTACCATACAGTACCAAAAATGAATCATTTAGAAATAAATAATAAATTTGTATTTTAAGGCCGTATACACCAGTGAGCAAGCAATTACGATTACGATTAAGGCGTCGAGGCACACTTTGACGATTCAATGTCGATGAAGGTTTCCCACGATTAACGGGCGATTATGTGGTTTTAATCAACTTTTTTAATCATTGTCCTAATCCTAGTTGATTCAGGTGTTCGACTGTCACCGACCTTCATCCTTAAATTTTCATTTTTAGAAGATGTGCACGTTGAGTAACCCCAAGCGATATGAAGAAGGCTGAATAGCAGAGGACCCCATTAAGTATACGACTGGCGGAATACTAGGGATGGAGGCTTACCTGGCTCTCTGATTTTGCAAGCATTATTTATGCGCATCTTTATGAAGTCAATATATACGAAAGCCGTATCCAGCTAGACCCCGACGTTGGATTTCTTCATACAGAACGCTTAGCACCCCGAATATGGGCCAGAGTTGATATATATATAAAACTGCAGTCGCATAGGGTGCTGGTAATTTCTAGATTTGTTCATTCTCTTGTGCACTATGGATAGCAAGAATAGCCTAGGCGATCAATCGGCGGGTGGTCGTAGGGGAACACTCATCATGCAACCAATTTATATCGGTTTGATTCCGTCCGGGTAATAGCACGGAGCGAAGTGATACGAAAGGGAAAAGAACCCTATGTATAGTGAGTGAGCCTAGCGCTAATTATTCGCCGCTCTTCTCGCAGCCTGACTGTATAATTCGCAGTGAGAAGAAGATCGGAGATACCATCACGGGAATGCGTATCATACGAGCTTACGCATCCCTTAATACACATAGCGAGGGGAGTTGCACATACTACTTGGGTATACGTGCCCGCATTTGAAAATGATTACGTGACTTTGGCTTGTCGGCAATGCACGTGCTTCTCGCACTGTTTTATACAGATGCACCTGTTGGCGCATGCCCTAGCTGCAACTTGCGATGTCCCTGACTGTTCCCGCTGAAGAACTGCTTCGTTTCAAAGTTTCAGTGCAACTTACACACCAAGATGGACGACTGGGCTTAACGTTAAAGCCATCCACTGATTCCAGTCCACATATTCCTGAACCTCACAGCGGATTCTCTGTTCATTTTGACACGGTGGAAGAGAATGGACGATATTCTCTGTGGGTTTCAACATCTTACATCCCCCCATCGACACAATCTAGTTTTGGCAATACATCGGATACGAATGATGGTACGCCATACTTACATTCCTATCTGTTATATTGCTCCTTGAACAACAAAAGAAGGACAGCTGACACCTCTTCTTCAACCGCTTCCTATGCCAGATTCATGTAAGTCTAGCCTTTTTATCGTGCGTCTTGTCTTTCTCATTATGCCATAGTAATGGATCTTTTATTGTGGGATTCGCATTTGCAGGGCCAATTTGGTTCCACGTCTCGGCAAACCAGAATATTGGATGCTCTGGGTACAACATACTCCAACCAAACGGGAAATCACCTTACACGGGAGGTTTCATCCATGATGCTTGATGATCAATTTAATCGTGTGCAAAATAGTATGGTTCCTCATCTAATCTACCACAACTCAGCTCACATATGATCAGGCAATGCTAGCATTCAGTTTCCAAACCTATCGAGCCCAGATTCCCGGCCGTTATACACAGAACCCCTTTTAGCGGACTCCCCAGGCTCCACTAGAGCCTTTGCTGCGGAATCGAACTCGGATACCTTGCCTTCAGGTGAAGAGCGTGGCGCTTCTTCCTCTGACACAGAAATCACCGAATCATTTTCTTCCGGAGCGCCGTCCTCTTTTAGCCAAGGAACCTTTCGGCGTCGAAGATACGTAGATTGTTTACAAGAGGGATGTAATAGGAAATTTGTCAGCGAACATACTCGAAAGGTTCATATGAAGACTCACAAGCCAAAGTCCCGACAGACGTTTCCGTGCACTGTGGGCTGTTCAGAAAATTTCTCTCGTCAACACGATCGACTCCGGCACGAGGTCACAAAACATGGAAGAGAGTGTCCATGGTCCTGCCATCAATGCCGCCGATTCTTTTCTTTTGAAAAGACACTCAAGAGCCATAAATGCCCTGGTAATTTAGGCGCATCTAGGTGGTCCCTTCCTAGTAAGTAGATATCACAGCCATAATTACTCCAAATCTGATTTCGCGTTCACAGGCCCCACCTCGACTGGGACCTAATGTACGTGATTAGCTTTCAGGAGAAAATAGCGCGAGAGCGCTAATATTGAAGACCATGAAACCGATAGTCGTTCCTCACTAACGAGTGGTTTCTTGTGGTTGGTAGATGACTTCAATCCAAGCAACCCAATCAGCATAGTCCATCTAATGGTGTATAGGAAAGCGGTTGGCATAATTGCAAATCATACGCACATGAACATGTTTTCCTTTCAAACTTCTGAATAGAATTTAAATATTAAATTTAGAGGCTGTCATATAGCAGAAATGTTTTTTATTTTGTTATTAGTGTATCTATCATTTGAACTGCTTTTCCTTGATATCCCTTTGATTTAGTGATAAATTTTGCAATAAATTGAATGCCTAGTTGGGTTCTGGGTGTTGTTATTTAAGGCTTTGGCAGATCTGATATCAGTTCTTGTCAAGAATTATTCCCGAAGGTAATTAGGAACTAGAGATTGTAGGCATGGTAGTATTTGATCAGAAAATCTTGGAAAATACATCACAAGGAGTTCTGACTGTAATGCTACAATTAAGAACCATTGGCTTCAGTTTATGTGCTATGCCCATCCTGTTCTTGTGGGTTCTAACTTACAGACATGGTCCACATGTTGGAAGAAAGTAATGTAGGTTGGAAAAGCATCAGAGATAACTGGGAGAGATGTCAACTAGAGGGGGAGTTGGAAGGGAGTCAGAAGAGAGTCAGAAGGTCAGAAAGAAAATGATTCAAAGCTTTGTCAAGAGACTAGGTGAAATCTTAATTGATATTCAGATTGGGGACTGCAGTACAGAACTGAGCTACTTAAATACAAGTATTTCCAATTGTAATAATAAAAGCTCTTGACACATAATAAAAGGTAGTGGAAGTGGAGGTTGAAATGTATATGAGTGGAAGCATACATAGAAATGGTGTTGTATAGTGAGTGTCAAATGAAATAAACAATAGTTCAGAGTTTAGTGAAGAATGGAAATTGTCAGATGCATATCAGGAATTGTGACAGGATGTTGGAAGGTGTCAGAAGAATTGTGGCTGTGACAGTTCTCAGTGAAATGGCAAGTTTCTCTAGAGATGCAAATAATAAGGAGAAGGATGCGGTCAGGATTATTAGTCTATAAAACTTACCTATATTCATTTTGTGCTCTTCTAGTACTCAAGAACATGCTAAGAGGCTTGATTACTACTAATGAGGCAGTACTTTATCATCCCCCCTCCATTCTAGTGGGAGTCTGGCCAGACTCTAGGAGTCCAGAGGACTTAAATGGAGTCCAATGCAGTCTGTGTGGACTCCACTCATGTAACCTTAACTTAGAAAATGATTACTCTAGCTGGAGTCCAGAGTCTGGTTGGAGTTTGTGGGTATTTTGACCTGTAATGAAAAAATATTGATGGCAATGATAAAAATAAGAAAAATTTTGATACAAATCACATAGAATGTTAAATTCTAGCCAGACTCCAATATTCCAACTGGATTGCTCAATTCCATTAAATTATGACTGGATTCTAGCTAGACTGACCAGTTTACAGTGAAGATAAACTAATGTTCCTTGCAAACTCCAGCCAGAACTCCTATAGGAAGAGGAGGGATGGTAAAGACCTCAGGTTATGTGACTCTTGGGTGTAGTTGTCTGCACATTAGGCTGTTATCATGTAATATTTCCTTGACAGTGTGTTTAAATCTGACTTGCTGCATCTGAGGTCTTTACACTCCATGTGTTCCAGGTGGAATCCATGGAAATTCCATGGAATCCCATTCATTTTTATTGCTGTGTGACAAGATGTATAGATTAATTCACTTGTTTATCACTGTAGGAAAATTCTAAAAGTAGAACATTGGGCTAAATCATAACCACTGTCTGTGTGATGCCATATATAACAAAATTATAGTGTGAAACTCTTTCCTCATTGAGAAAAATGTAAAATACTTTTGAAATATTGACTTTTTTTGTTAAATTGCTTATTTCAATATAATTCATAATAAATTTAACTTAGCTATTTTCAACCTAGGAGACTTGTTCTATATTCTATTTCTGGAATGAAATAATATTATATGAAATAATACAATAATATTTTCCCACACTAAAATTATGGAATTAAGTTCTTGAGCTGGAATCTATGGAATCTAGGGGTTTCAGGGAATCCACCTGGAATCCACCTGGAATACATGGGGGATTGTAAAGTACAGCTGCATCTATCAAAAGCAAGCAACTAGTTACTGCAATACTTTAGATTATTGGTTTCTAATGGACTGTAATTATTCCTACATTATATGTATAGGTCTATTCAGAGTCCCATGAACTTCAATAAATGCTGAATTCTGGCTAGACTCCAACATTTTGGCCAGACTGCTTGAATCCATTGGACTCTAGCTGGAGTCTAGCCAGATTCATGTCCTGGTTTACAGTGAGGATACACCACTGTTATTCCTTGCAGACTCTAGCTGGAGTTCATCCAGACTTAATGGAGCCCATTGGACTTCCACAGGAATAAGAGGGGATGGTGTCATATCCTGTTCCAGCTGTCACTCTTCACCATCCTTTCACACTCCAATTCACCACAAATCCCAAGTCATCATGGCTGAGCTTTGGCTGTGTCTGTCATATCCTAGCCAACCATGCATTTTATATATTCTGCATTAAGCTTTCATTTCATAATAGTCCCATTGCAAGTTTCTTATCTTTCATATCCACAAAACCTTTTAGCTGGTTACCTTAGTCTCCACTTAGTCTCTGTTTATCTGACTCTCTCCACACTTTAGTTGCAACCTGACCTCTACTTCCACATGCTTTGTATATCTTTATTGAACTCAGTAACAATAGCTTATCTCTAGAAATAGGATAAAAGCAGTAGTATTCAAGTTGTAACTCTTTAGTTTGTTAATTGTGGTGTCAATCCACTTCCTGGCTTGATATGTACTCTATACTCTCTCAAATATCTTGTCTGATCCTTTGGATACTCCAGCCAACCTTCAGCCAAATGTTGCCTGGAACCTTGTTTCCTTCATTAACCAGCTGAGCTCTCACATCTTGCTTAACCTCCATCCTCATTGTTTGTTATATTAAATACAGGTGGTGCAACACATAAGCTGAAGCTGATGTCCTACATTGTCTAGCATTGTTAGGAACCATAGGACTTGCTCGTTGGCCATACTGTCTTCTTTGTTCTGCTGTGTTCAGGTTTTGACAGATGATAAAGGCCTTTCTAACTCATATATGATAGAGAATGTGGCAAGACTGTATTTGAGCACACCATGGAGATGATAGCACTGGTGGCATTTACAAAAAATGCTGTGCCAGCTCATCAATTCACAATGTTGATGATTGGTTTGCCCTGCCCTGCTCCATCATCTTTCCATCTATCTACAAGCTCACCACCCCACAACTCCCTTATAGTGCAACCTGTGTTCATTTCTCCTCAATCTGCCACAGCACCAAACACCACACCTCTCTACCAGCTGTGCAATATAGCCAAAGCATGCTACTTCTGGTACTAATATGACAGCTGAGCCACCAAAGATGAAGAACAAAGAGGAAGGACCAGGATGAATCAGAAGAGGTGCAGTCAAAGGAGAAATGAAACAGAAAAGGGTGCAAGGGAAATGGGAAATCATGGTGTGTCAATATTATTTGCCTCATAAACTCTATGCTAATGCCCTTACACCTCAACAAGAAGACTTCAGCAGTAAATGCTGAGGAGGACACTGCTGCTAATGTCAGTGCCCCTCCAGACAGACTGACCCAGTGTGTTGCTATGCCCTCCTCCATCATAAGCCCTCTAACAACTGTTCACAGGCCAAAGAAAAGCTCAAGATGAGTGGTGCTGCCATTGCACCACCATGCTGTCCCCATTTCACCACAGAGGGTATTATGATCCCTGTTGTGCCTCCTGTTACATTGTGTAGATGTATCTGTAGGTCTGACCTCCTTACCAGTTACTACAACAATGACAACAACAGCAACAATAACAACAACAACAACACCTGCAGCAGCAGCAACAATGATGACAATAGCAACAACATAAATGATGCATTCAAGTCTCCCATGGCCCCCTATTCAACATGTGCAATGTGCCAAAGACCCATGTGGCTCTCTCAATTGATATTCATGATGCATGCAATTCCCTGCAGCCTCCCTGCTTGACACTTGTGATGCACTCAAGGCCCCTGCAGCCCTACTACTCAACATGCATGATGCACTGCTGTTAAGACTTATTCCCAAACTAAATTGGGAACTAAGGGTCATAGGTAACAATAATGCTATATTGGAAAAGTCAGAAGCAGTGTCATAAAGTATTCCAAAAGTAATGCTATATCATATCCCTGTACAATATAGCACTTGCCATCTCTGGACCATTTTCAATCAATCCTGATGCTTTCTAGACTTCCCCTTGTTTCTGGATTTACTTGGGTTTACTCTGGTCTATTTCCATTTTTGTACTTACTCTGTTTAAGCCACATCCACTATACTTTTAATAGTAAACCTCTTTGTGTTAACATTCAATTCATATTTCTTAGTCTTCATCATATGTTCTCTTTCTTATAACCCTCTTACTTTTCCATCTCATTAGTATTTTTTAAGTACTTTGTGAAATTACTCTGGGTACTTAGATTTTCTAGTATATAGGTATGTTTAATGTATCACAGTACTTCAGTTTGTTACTTCTAAACACTTTCAACCATCTCTATCTGTTATTATCCTTCTCATTGTCATATTTCATGTTCAACAAGATCTCCAGTTTCCAGAGATCTCTCCTGGCCAACTCTCTGGTTAGGAAGTTGAGTATTGACTGTTCACATCATTGAATCAACTCACTTGCCATCATCTGTAAATTAGAATAATACCATGTTGTCCTTTCAATGCTTAATTGCTCAACATATGGCTGCCATGAAAGAAAAAGCTTGTCAATGTGAGGAGGAATGACTGTGTGCCAAACAGGAGGCTGCTGAGGAACTTGTGAAACTTCAAGCCAAAGAAGAGAAGATGGTGCTTGCTGAGGAGGCACAGCTGGTGCACAAGAAGGAGGAGTTGGCACATGCAGAAGAGGCACAAATGGGATATGAGAAGGAGGAGCTTATGAAGGCAAGTGATTTCTTGAGATCACATGTATTTGTTCTGTTAACCAAGTTTTCAGAAAATCAACACTGTCATCCTGTCAGGGTTCACTATACTCCTGGAATATAGATAACCCAGTTCTGAGTCAGAGGCTTACTCAGCTATGACTCACTCAGCCATAGCTTACTCAGCTATATATGACTCAGATGCTTATTCTGCCTAGCTATTAAGTAGTTAGTCATTCATTTTGAATATTCTAGAAGTAGTGAAGTATAGCATGTGGCTGAATCAGAGTAAGTACAAAAATGGAAAGGGACTGGAGTAAACCTGAGTAAACACCAGAGGTGAGCTGAGAGTCAGGAAAGTATCAGGATTGATTGTAAACAGTCTGGAGATGGTATGTGCTGCACCATGTATGGATATGACAGCCATCAAGGATGATGGTGGCATGATTGGTGTCTCTGTTGAGTAACTTCACTATATCTATCTTATCTAGCTTTGATTACAGATTTTTTAGCTGGAAGTAAATGGACTTCCCCAGTACAGGTCAGGAAACTTCCCACTCATCTCTGAGTTTACTCAGGTTTACTCTGGTCCATTTCCATTTTCATACTTACTTTGTTTCAGCCACACACTACACTTTTCATAGTATATCTCTATGTAATTACATTCAATTTGTATTCCTTAGCCATCATCATATGCTCTCTCTCTCTTAATCTGCTTACTTCTCCATCACACTAGTATGATTATAGTGCTCTGCATATTTACTCTGGTTATTTAGATATTAGTATCTAAGTACTTTGAATGCATCATAGTACTACAGTTTGTTAATTATACAAGTCTCTCCACTCTCTACTCAGTGGTTAAAGCTACCTCTGAACCATCATCACTCATCTCTATTCGATAATCTCTCCTCATTGCTGCACTTCACACTCAACAAGATCTCTGGTCTCTGGAGATCCCTCTTGACCAAATCTTTGGTCAAGAAGTTGAGTATTAATTGTCACTATACCTGAAGCAACTCACTCACTGATACCTGTGAATTGGGTGTTAGGAACAAAGGAGGTGCAGCACATAGGCTGAAGCTGTTGCCCATCTTGACCTTCTCTCTTTGGTAGCACTTGAATGTGTTTCCTGGAGATATTCCTGAAGTGTCCAGAGTCTCTCCCTAGTAACCCTGCCCACTCTATCTGTTTAGAACCTCTGGGCTATATCCTGGAAAGTAAGTTCATGACAAAATTCTCAAGACCAATGAAGAACATAACCATGGTCTAGTCTTTGGTCTTTCACAATGTGATATCTCTGAAGACTGATGAAAAACCCAGTCTCAACCAGTTTTATGGAACACAAATTTAGATGAAAATAGTCCAATTCAATAGCTTTCAAGTGATTCTGCAATCATATTAATGTTGAGACATGAGAAAATTACATTCAAAGTTGTTAATTTTAGCAAATTTCATCAAATTTGAGTATATCTTAATCAATTCTCAATGCCTTCACTAGTTTTTCAGGCCACAAATTTACATGAGGATCAACCTATTTAAGAGCTTCTGAACAATTCTACAATCATATTTTTATGTTAAAAAATGAGAAATTTACAGTCAAGTTTTAGCAAATTTAGATTCATCTCAGTCAATTCTCAATGTACAAGACAGGTCTAGACAGGTTACTAACTGTCTCAACCATAACAGGTTAAAACTGGTCTTGTAACTGCATAAAACTGCACTGGATCAGTCTACATCAGTTCAGTCTGGTCTGTTGCTGTTATTGAATATGTGAGGACTTGTCTCAGTGTCAAGAATCATTCCCAAACCAAATTAGGAATTAGAGGTCATATGCTATGACTGTGCTATGTCAGAGAATGTCAAAAATAAATTTGGAAGGGTTTCTGACCATAATGCTAAAAAGTTAAGAACTGTTGGCTTCAGCTTATTTGCTGCACCCTTCCAGTTCTCATGGGTTCAACTTGCAAGAGTAGTCCACATGTCAGAAGATGGTACTGAGGATCAGAAGGAAGTCAAGGGGTTGGAAGATGAGTGAGACTCAGGTTTTAAACAGAGAGAAGTATATATTTTAGTCAATATTTGGATTGCATATGAAGATGAAGACTAGCTACTTAAATATATTGATACTTAATTGTATAACTAATTAGAGAACAGTAATTAGTGACAACAAATCATAATAGAACTGGGTATCATAATAAGTGTTGGAAATGTTCATAATAGAAATATTGTTCTGATAAGGATCCAAGTATTGTTTAGTTTAGAAACAGTAACAAGGTGAATAAGAAACAAGGTATAGTGGTAGTCAGAAATATTGGAGAAGGGTTGGGAATAGTTGGAAGAAAGTCAGAAGCACGATCTGGTTTTTGGTATATGATAGTATTTCCCCCTTAAGGCCAAGTCATCAAGGCCTTTAAGGTTTCAGAGATAGTCATGGATCTTGGAGATAATTTTTGTATGTTGGTATAAGAGTCACAGTACTTTACACTCCCCCACCATTCCCATGGGATTCCCATGGGAATGGAATGATTCCCTGCCATTCCCTGCCATTCCCTACTCATTCCCTGCCATTCCCTCCCATTCCCCATATATTCCCACCCCATTC
>JASFDH010000586.1:0-21722 GCA_036937195.1 Nidularia pulvinata
ATTGCTTCTATGGACCCTTCATGAGTTCTTCCGTCTACCTGCGCAGACCCTTTCTTACCTCCGTGGATGCATCCCTCATCCTGCGTCGTCCGCGCTCTCTCCCTGAATTAGTGAAGCAATGATACTGACCACCCGCCTCACAGCGAAGTACGTGCGCGGGATGTACGCCGTCCGCGTGAAGGGCCGTATACCCGAGGAGGTCGAGGCGGACTTGGATGCGCGCGGGATCAAGTACCGCCCGAGGGACCAGACAGACCAGGATTAGAGCGCGCGCCGCATGAGGGCGTCGGAGGAGGTGTGGAGGTGAGGATGTATCTACGCGGAGGTGAGAACGCGTCTACGTGGACGTTTGTTAGAGGGGAGTAGTGAGTGGAAGCCAAGGTGTTGGTGTTGCTCGTGGTACAGGGGCGATGGAGGCGAGAATGCGCGTATATGTCGGAGAGGGTGTGGAGGGAAGGGTGCTGTTGGTGCTGGTGTGTACAGGGACGGCGTAGGGTGCGCGAGCAAGACGTTACTTGTACAAGTGTTGTCGGAGAGGGAGTGGATGGAAGGGTGCTACTGTTGCTCATGGTACAGGGACAGTGGAGGCGAAAGTACGCGTATGTGTGTCGGAGGGGAGGTGGAGGGAAGGGTGCTGTTGTTGCTTGTCAGAAGGACAGCGTAAGGTCCGTCAACGAGGCCCTACTTTTAACCTCATTCACGCCGCAAAAGTCGAAACGAGACATGGGCGTATAGAATGAGGGAGATGATTTGTAATACGTTATACAGACTTCGATTTAACTATTGTGTAAGCTAGGGTGGGATGTGCAGGTCCTGGGTGAGTGCAGAGAATGGGAAGTTCTACATGATAAAAGAAGGATGGATATGTATGGATGTGCTACAGTGAATTTAGTTGCGAACCAATGGATGGATGGTGTGGGCTTGATTGGTGTGGTTCTGTGTGTCGTTAGGTGATCGTTATAAGATAAGTCCCTTTAGTCCGGGCGAGGTAAATGAGTAGTAGGTGTAGTGGATACTAGAGCAGGTCATGCAGCACCTTATCGTACTGGTGCGGCATATGTGCTCTGCCAGAAGAAGAAAAAACGTCAATAAACCAAACCAACAACATAGGCAGTGAAAAAGACGTACGTAAGCATGTTCCGCGCAAACACGATCTGGGAGAAGACGCGCTCGACATCGAGAACTTCGAAGACGCGCAGTTTGTCGCTTGGAGAAGAGCCAGAAGACGAGGAGGGCACCGGCATCTGGTGTGCAGGATGCAAATCGCTGTTCCGCATGCCCCAGAGCACGCGCCCGGGCGGGTACATCCGCGTGGGCGTGTTTTGCATGTTCGCTTCGAGGGTTTTGCGGGTAGCTATGAACTGCACAGATGAGAGAGAATGGTTAGTATTAAAGGAGGGAGAGGGGAAGGGGAAGGAGATGGAGCACGTACCCAGTCCATATCGCCCTCCGCCCCGCGCCCCGCCTTCCACCGCTTAGCACGCGCTGTGACGGAGGCGAACCCCTCTCCGTCGGACGCCTCGCACAGCCAGAGCGCGGCGTTCTTGAGGTCGCGCACGGAGCCGAGGGAGAGGCGCGCGACAACGTCATGCGAATAGACGAAGGAGGTTATGAGGGGTTTGGAGAGGGAGGAGAGGGTAGGGGATGTTAGAGATCTGTGAGAATTGGGGGAAGGGGGTTAGTGCATGTGGGGATATGGGGGAAAGAGGGGAGAGGGTAGTGAAGGGGAGGACGCACGGAGGGGCAAAGCAGTAGACGTGCACACGCCGCCCGATGGGGAGCCCGCTGGAGCGTACGGTTAGGCAGTTGTGTGGGTCGGCCCAGATCTGAATGGATGTTAGCGTGTTTGTGGAAGATGCAGGAAGAGAGGGGCAAACCATGCCGAGGATAGCGGCTACGCCTGCGCCGAGGCTGTGTCCGCAGAGAATGAGTTCTATGAAAACATAATGAGTAGGAAGAAAGAAAGGGGGAAGAGAGTGCATACCGAAGTCGGGATTCCGGTGCAGCGCCTCGAGTACCGCGAGCTGCACAGGCTTCCCCACATCCCCCATCGCGCGCGCCATGCGTAGCATCCCCTCATGGACATGGTAGGTCTCCTCGCGCTCCCCGTTTCGGCCCTTGTCCTTGTCCTTGCCCTCCCTTTCCTTCTCCTCCGACGGGAAATAAAACTGCCCTGGGACGTGCTCCTCGTCGTCGTGCTGGCTCCTGGGTGGCGTGCGCGCGGGCACGAACGGGACAGGTTCGCATGTGAGGTCCACAGCAATCTCGTTGAGGGACATCGTACCCCGCAGGACGAGTACGATCTGCGCGCGATTGTGGTCCGTGAGCACCCAGAAGCGCGGCATGAGGTGCTCGTTGCCGATCACGGCAGTTGCTTTGAGCGCGGCTTTGTTCTGCTCTGTTGTGGGGGCCGGTTTCGAAGGCGGGGAGGGGTGAGAGGAGGTGGCGTAGTGCTCGAAGATCTCTTGGTCGTGCCGCCCGAGGAGGACGTCCCACCAGGAGTAGTGCGATGCGGCAGCGGCGGCAGAGGCAGTGCCGTCGTTATCGCCTGCGGCTTCAGCCTCAGAGGCGTCGATGGCGTTGGTGAGCTGCGCTTCTTCGGCGGACTTGTCGGCGGCGGCGGTGGCGGCGGGTGTGGTGGGTTTAGGTGGAGGCGTTGGAGTCACGCCGAAGAAGAGCAAGCTTGCGCCCCCGTAGCCGGCCAGGACCATTTTGCTCAGGCGGCGGAAGGTGACCTTGAGCTCGGCGGGGGTTTGCTGCTGGGAGTGGATGGGCGAGAGGGGGGTAAACGGGCGCAGGGCGGTCGCAGTAGGCTTGGGCTTGGGGTGGTGCACAAAGGCGGAATGCGCGCGTGTAGGAGCCTCACCGATATCCGCGGCGATGATCTGCGCGGCGGCGAGACCCTGACTGGGGAAGATGATGTCGGAGGTGACGCGGATGCGCGAGCCCTTGCGCGTCAGGGCCGGAGGCCGCTGCGGGAGGTCGTTGACATCCATTTCCTTGAGAAATTTGAACCACTGCTGCTCCTGCCATTCCTGCGTGACGCCCTGGAGGACGACCCAGGCGACGATGGCGCGCACAATGTCGGTGAGGCGGTGCTCGCGCTCGGGCCAGTTCTCGCCCTCGCGGGGCGCGGCCCACTCGCGCCGGACGAGGGTGATGAAGGAGGGGAGGGAGAAGGAGGCTTCGCTGGAGCCGGGGATGATGGCGGAGAGGAGGTTGATGGAACTGTGGGCAGCGAGGAGGGAGGTGGAGGTGAGGTACTCGCTGAGGTGGATGGGGGCGAGGGTGATCTGCTCAGCGAGGGTGAAGGCGGTGGCGACGGCGCCAGCGACGAGAGGACGGGAGACGGCGGTGCCGCCGAAGAGGGCAATGTCGACGGCGGTAGTGGTGAGGGCTGCGGCGGAGGAAGTGAGGGTGCGTGCGATTGAGAAGCCGACTCGCGTGCCGAGTTTCGCAGCGGAGAAGCCAAAGGACGAGGCTGAGTGTGCAAAGTCAAGGCCTTGCCTGCTGTACCGGTCCCAATTACGGGCCATGAGATTAAAGCAGAGACCGAGGAGGAAGAGAGGAAAGCAGGAACGAGGAGAGGACGATGATGATCTAGTACAAGAGCATTGGCACGGGATTATGGACGGAGGCTAGGGTTAGGGTCACGCCTATCTAGGGTTACTTCGCTCCTCCGCGTCAAGCTTTCGTCATGTTCGTCTCTCCCGTCCGCCGCGCCCTCGCACAGGCCGCGTCGGGCTCCCTCTCCCACGCGAGCTCGCTGGTCCACACGTCCACCAGCGCCGTCACACACGCCGTGCCCAAGCCCTCGCTCTACGGCCAGCCCCTCGTCCAGTCCCACCCCCACCTCTGTCCGTCCCGTCTTCTCCGAGTCTGCCCCACTGACTTCCGCCCTAGTCCGGCGCAACGACCTCACTCCCGGGATTCCTGCAGACGATTACCAGCGCCGCCGTGCTGCTCTCATTGATTCGCTTCCTGATGGCAGTCTTGTTGTGGCGGTCGCTGCTCCCGTAAAATACATGAGCGCAAGTCCGTGCTACTCCTTCCTCCGTTGTATCCACGTGTACTGATTTCCCTGCCCAGATATCTTGTGAGCACCTTCTGTGCCGTTCTGGGTATCCCTGCTCAAATCCTCTTAGTTACAAGTTCCGCCAGGCCTCTGACTTTTGGTACCTAACTGGCTTTGAGGAGCCCGGATCTGCTGTTATCCTCGGTGCGGCCAGCAATGTTGCATCTGGCGGTTAATATGCTTACATGATACTGCAGAGAAGGTATCCTCTGCGAAAGGATACAAAATGACCTTGTTCTGTAACGGTTCCGACTCAGCCAAGGAGAAGTGGGATGGCCCGAGGTACACCCCGCTCTCTTTCCTTTCTATGCTCTTGTACGTTGACACACCGCAGAACGAGCCTTACCGACGCCGCCACCCTCTTCCACGCCGACACCGCCCTCCCCGCCGCCTCCTTCGCCGCCCACCTCCGCGCCCTCCTCCCGCTCTACTCGCACGTGTACGTCGACCTCCCCCCGTCGACCACTGCGCGCAAGCAGACATCGCGTGGGTTCCTCAAGTACCTCGCCTCCGCAACAAGCGCGAAGGGGGAGCAAGATACGATATTGGAAAGTCTAAGGAGTAGAAAGTGCCGGCCCTTGGCCCCGGAGGTGGCGAGGCTGCGTGCGGTGAAGAGTGAGGCGGAGCTGGGGGTTATGCGAAGGGCGGCGGAGATTAGCGGGCGAGCGCATGCAAAGGTGCCTTTTGGAGCGTTTGTAGATTGTGACAATGCTGATAGGTTTGGGTAGACGATGCGTTTCACACAGCCCGGCATGTCGGAGAGCGCTGTCGCGGCGCACTTTGAGTACATCTGTGCCGTGCAGGGCTCTGAGCGCCCTGCGTATGTCCCGGTCGTGGCCTCTGGGTGAGCTCATTGGATTCTTGGTTGGAGGAAGATGGTTAATGGAAGTGCAGGGCGAATGCGCTGATTATTCACTATACGGCGAATAATCAGTTAGTGAGGGAGGGCGAGCTCGTCCTTGTTGATGCGGGGTGTGAATTGAAGTATGTGTTTCGTTTGTATTCCTGTAATACGTATTAACAGTTGACTTGCAGTGGATACGCATCAGACATCAGTAAGCAGCTCTCCCTTCTCCCCACCCCACCCTACCTGATCCCCTTCCCCCCCCAGCACGCACCTACCCCGCCTCCGGTACCTTCACTCCCGCTCAAGCAGACCTCTACTCCGCCGTCCTCGCCGCGCAAAAGCAGCTCATTACCCTCTGCACCGCGGACCATGGATGGTCCCTTAACCGCCTGCACGTGGAGAGCTGCCGGCTGTTGAAAGCAGAGTTGAGGCAGATTGGATTTGTTTTTAGCGAGGGGTATGGGGAGGGCGATTTGGAGAGGGTGTTGTATCCGCATTATTTGAGTCATCCGATTGGGATTGGTGAGTGGTTTTGAGGAATTTTATGGGATACTGATGGGGGTTACTTTTTCTCTTTTTGTTTGTAGATTTGCATGAGTCGAATGGGATTGATCGGTCTGCAAGGTGAGTTTCTTGTGTTCTTGTGCTCCTGGCTCATAACTTGATCATTTTCTTTTCGCAGATTAAAAGCTGGGATGGTGATAACCATCGAGCCGGGTACGTTCTCCCCTCTCCTCGCATCCTATTCCCCTGCTTACTTTACTCCCCTTCTGCGTGTGTGTTAGGTATATACGTCCCACCCACACCCAGCTTTCCGACACACTTCCATAACATCGGTATCCGGATAGAGGTGCGTTTGTCCGTCTTTCTTTTTCATGATACTCGTCTGAGTTGGTGCCCGAATGCTATTAAGGACGAAGTGCTCGTGGGTGAGAAGCACCCAGTGGTGTTGTCAGTTTCGGCGCCGAAGGAGGTGCGTAACAAATTTTGGTTCCTTGCATGTTTGGATGCTTATGTGGGGGGATAGATTGCTGATGTAGAGGGCGCTTGTCAAGGCTTGTTGGGCTTCGAGCCGTATTGAAGTGTTTCAGTGCGTGTAAACGAAGTAGTATGCGTGGAGAGGAAGCGGGAGGATACGTATACCATGGACCTTGTATCTTACTGAGCTGCATACGATATACTTAATAGTCTACTGGATGGAAAGAACGTCTGAATTCGTTGTCTAGGGATGCTTAAAAGCCTAGTGCCGCCAATTTTAATCACGAGAGTTATTTTATGAAATGCACACATTTCACGCACTGTTAAATAGCTGTAAATCCGAGCTTGACGATCGTAGTCGACTTTCTGAACTTTGTGACACTGCTTGGACCCTACTATTTCACAGGAGGGGAAATCGAGGGGATACATGTGGCAGCTAGGATAAATTTAGCAAAGAATTTTGACAACAGGAAAAGGAATCATTTCTCAATAATAAATTGCCATGTAAGGAAAGAACAGTGAGGGAAAAGGTTTCATTTCCCTTGAATTTTCCTATTGTTAAAATACTATCCAAAGTTATCCTTGCTGCTATGCATTTCCCCTCAAGCAAAATAGTCGGGTGCCAGCAGTGTCACAGGATCTCTCGGAAGTGTTTGTGTATGTTAGCTGAAGTGGGCTATGACGAACAAATATTAATAAATGCATTCATCCGCTAGACCGATGCCGCCGGCACACAACTTGATCTTGACGCTCTCCATCGTCTCCTGATGACAGAGTCTTTGCTCTCTGACGTAAAATAGTGGAATTTTCGACCGGCATATGTATAGGTTTGACATAGTGAGTAATGATTTCATTCAGCTACACAGGATTTGGTCCCGCCACTTAGCGGATGTATATTTATTTTTGCACTTGTCTCAGAATTCATTTGGGTAAGACCTTTCTCTGAGACTCAGTCGTTCTCCTATAAATTCCCCGCGCGTTGACTCTGTGAGATACCAACGCTCCTTGACATTGGACCACTACCATCTCTTCCTCTTTTTTCGCAACTCGGTGTCGCTTTCCCTCTTATCCTCCCATAACCATGTTCATCCCCACCCGCTCCCAACCCCTCAACCTCGTGGGGACTGTCACCAAAAGAAAGAGCGTGAACCACGCGTACCATGCGACTGCAAAGGTCACAAGCGAGGCGGAATACCACACGAAGTTTATACTATCCAAAATTGTGATGCCTATTGGCATCGTCATTGGGTCGCTTCTCCTGATCGCATTAATTTTCTATTGGAAAATCGCAAAGCCCAAGGCCATTAAAGAGAGCGCAAAAATGGAGGAGATTATCGAATCTGTCACCCGGGACGGCGCGTGCTTCATCGACCCCAATGTTCTCATTTTCAAGGAGAAACTACTACCTGCTCCAGCACCTGTACATCCGAGCCCTGCACCCTGCGCAACGTATCAGAATCAACCTCATGCTGCTCCTAGTATGACTGTCCCGAATATTCCTCGGCCCTATCCTCCTCCTCAACCTCCCCATCGCGCTCCCGTGTATTCATTTGCAACGGGAACGGGCTATAACGCGCAAAATCCTTCATCCTGGAATACTCGAAGTCACCAAAATTGGAAGTATGAAACCACACCGCCATCTGGGCCCCTTTTGCTGATGCCTGGAATATATGTCTCTTCTTCTTGTCCTCTCGCTCCTCCGACTGCTTTTCATCGTCCTATTAATCCTTATCATAACCATGGTAGACAGACGAATTATTGTCCAGAGTTTTATGCACAGCCTGCAGCTCAGTATCAGCTATTACATGTAACGCCTCAAGCACATCGCCTCCCAA
Organism: Nidularia pulvinata; assembly: GCA_036937195.1. NCBI lineage: Eukaryota > Fungi > Basidiomycota > Agaricomycetes > Agaricales > Nidulariaceae > Nidularia > Nidularia pulvinata. The sequence continues at coordinate 7,736 of JASFDH010000586.1, forward strand.
GACCAGTCCATCTATTCTAGATATGACAAATGTCGATATTGTACTTTCTAGTCTCGAGCACACTTTCATTCGGATTTTATTTGTCTCACTCATACATCTTAGACCTGCATACGGACATTCTCTCTCTTGCGATTTCTTCCATATTCTTGTACATGCATACAACATCTACCGTTAACTACAGATCTATTTGTCATTTGCATCGATGCTCAGCAATTATATATTTCATGGTGAGAATAGAAGTCTCCTCAGAGTGAATAATGGAAATGTTGAGTCCTCTAGATGCAGTGCGACGTTTTCTAAGACATGAAACATTTTTCTTACGGGATCGATGTCGGGATAGGATAAGCGCGTATTTGCACGCGGCTAGTTGGCAACGCGCCGGGAAATATGACACGTGGTCATCAGTTGGCCGGATTCCGGGACTGTGTAGCTGTTGTTATTGAATCCTTTTCTAACCAAACTCTAACGCTACCAAGAATGAACCGGCTTTCATTTCGTTCACAACACGCTAGGCTGTCGGTTGCTTCTTGAACTCTACGATCGATCCTAAGATTCAATAAGGTAATATCTCTATTTCACGATTTCACGATTGCCGAAGTTCCTAACGAGGAATGAAATAGATCTTGCCAACATGACATCGTATAGTCGAATCGACCCTTGGGTCCCCACAATCTTATTGCGAATACCTAAATATAACATAAAGCTTTACGGCAAGCAATTTGAGGGTCGATGGATGTTGCTGGCTCTCTTAATGGACTAAACTGAGTGAGCGGGATCAGATTTGGAGGTATGATCTCTTACTGAACAGAATGTTTTCTCGCAAATAGATATGGTGAGGCAGTTCTAGATGAAGACTATTTCCTCCAAAACCTTCATAGAATGCTTTAACTGCTTCAACAAGCCTCCGCGTTCAGATCGACTAGTGTCAGGTAACCAAGGCTGCTGAGATGGTTACGCAACATTCAAGTGTCACTGCAATAGGATTGCATAAATTCCAATCTGGTCAAAATCAACGACTATCGTCATCTCGTTCGTCAATAACATTGCTATCTGACCAACGTAGCGACCAGCCATTAATGCATTGGGCCACAGTGTTATCAAGACTTGATTCCTACAGATATCTCCCCAAGATCTATAGTGCTAGCGGTAGACTTTCTTCAGAAGGCGTATTGCTGATTTGACCATGTTCCGGATATCCAAATCGATGCACATATATCAGATTCACATATACATGTCGGTGGACGATCATCCTTCATGTTTCGTGGAATGATGACTGTGCTGGTTTTCATCTGCTTGTTCCTCGGGACATCTCAATGTCGTAGAACATTTTCAAAGATTGAACCGTTGAGTTGTCGCCGGTTGTGCCGCTGGTCGTCGCTTACCGTTTCTAGCGAAAGTTTGGATGTTTTTAGATATCCATCACTGTTCTCTGGCATAACGCGGCAAACCTTAAACTGTCCTTCGCCGTCATCGAGGTTGCCCCGCCTCACTTGCCCCTGCACCCCGACCATGGCTCGAGCCTCGAACAGACGCCTTTTACGGATATCACACGGATGTGTGATTGGTCCATTGAAGACCGAGTCCTTCTGCTCCCAGCGTCCCTGATGGTCAAGGTGTGTACTATACCGTAATCCTTGGCTTGGCTCCATTCATAAAAGCAGATCTACCTATGGGAAACAGATTGGCTTTCTTGCAGTCGGTGCCGTCCTCCGCATCTGTCCCCTCACGAGCAGCCCTTGTGCGCAACGCCACTTAGTTACGTCACGATATTTCTGTTCAGGCAAATATAAAGACAAGATCTCACCAGCATCCATTCGGACACTAGCGAGCATTTCCGTCCACTGTCCATTTCTATGATCCGCCGGCTCGGGAAGTTGCTTGTTGGCCGATACTCCTTTTCCGATCTTGCATAACTAAAGGATCGTCGACGGATCATCTTCAATTTACGATTTGCTTTTGTCTCCTCAACTCAGAAAGACAACGTGCTCCACAGCTGTGGCTAATCCTTTGGACCTCGCTATCTGTCTCTGCGGTTACCTCTCATTCTATGTCATCAGACCCCTATCGATATGCAATATCAGGGTAAGAAATACGCCTATTACGACTTCACCGTGATGATGACTCGATAATATTAGGTTTGAATGTGAAGATATTAAAAACTTTCTACGTCCCCTGGGATGTATATGACGATTCTTCCTTTATATTTCGTTAACAGAGCCAAATGTCCCAAAAATAGAGACGCGATGATTTCAAGTCAAAAGCAAGCTTCAATTGTGATGACTCTTCAGTACTGATGTACCATCTGTACAGGGTGCGATTGTTGCTCAGTTTCCAGTGAGTTATTTAACCATTTTGCTTATCTTACTTACGTATTTCAATTAAATTATACAGCCTGGGTTTGTTGTTATGCGAACAAGGGTGCATCATCGTCATGAACTTGATTATGCGTGGAGGTGATACTATGCGACAGCCGCGGAGGCCATGTGTATGAACTGGTCCAGAATAAACCCAGCGTCCTCCTTATCTCGTTATATTCCTTGCTGGACTTTGTGTTGATGATAAAAACCGCCCTATTGTGCAAGTACATGTTAATTTACCTCGTTACTTGGATCCCGCGGAGCATTCAATGGCAAGGACATCGGTAGCTGAGGAATAGCGGCTACCTTCAGCTATCTTCCAACGAACAGTTGAACAGCTGAATGCCAGCGGACGCTATGCATCAAAGCTAGCAAATGTCATGAAATTGATCTTGACTTACTGCATATGCTGCTAAGTGGCAGATGAGCTACCCAGGGCCTCTTCCACTCCGCCTGCTGCTCGATGTCCTTCTCATAAATCGCACTGTCATTAGTACAACGGACACGGAGAATCACTGGAATTTACAAGCCATACTACATCATTAGGATAACGGTCTTGATGTTCTGGCGTGTTCTCGCAGTGGGCTTCTTCATCCCTGTATCTCTCCGAATAATTAATGAGCGAGGAACAAGAGATAGACTGCCAGAGATCTATAGACTAGGTGCTCAGGGATGGGTTAGCTTTGCAGGGTGGGCGCATGAATCCCAGCTACCAGCGTCGAGGATCCCGTAGATTTAAGTATGTCCGAGAATCTGCTGTCGTCATTTAAGACCTCGTCACCTCGGACACTGGCAGTAATCCAAAATACCCTGGAATCCAAAGAAGATCGGGCAAGAGAATCCATCGCTTAAGTTGAAAGCGGATCTGTGGGGGAATGTTAATAAGATAGACTGATTTTCCGTGGACAAGTGATAGGATCACCATGCGAAGCAGAAAAGGAGACTTGCCCGTGGGGGAAGAGTACCAGAAACGACGGGTGTACCTTCGTTATGACCGTGGCTTACAACTCTGATCCGAACGATTAGATGTACCTATGTCGTCGATTCTCGCAGTTTGATATCGAGGCACATGTATATCACAACATCACCTCAATCTACTCACCAACTGTCCTGCTAAATCCGAGAGCAACAAGAAGATAATAATTGCTATGGTGTGTATAGTGCTCACCAAGTGTAGTCGTAACTGTGATATACCACTGAACCCGCGGAGACATCGATCCCCACTTAATCCCCATCATCGCTGCAGTATGAAAGCCATCATTAGTATACACCGTCATTTCAAGTCGATGCAAGTACTGACGCTATGGCGATGGGTTATACGCTCTGAGTAGACATGGATACAGTAATCCCGTGCGTAGAGCAATGACCACAGATAACCGCCCAGAATAGCTTCAGTTGAGCTAGACACGTGGCTGAATTCGAATCATCAGTCTGCATGCAGCATCATCATGCTTGAAGCTCTGACTTCCTCGGACATCCCTGACAACCCTGACAAGAATATAGTGATGCCCATACGTGCACGGACTTGGGTTATTCTCCACGGAATATAGCTCTACCTCAGCCAAACGTACGAGCATCTTGCAGCATTGCATGACAAGCATCAATAAAATCAAAAGAATCTATTCATGTAGGCCCACGGGCTTTAGAGAACGCATATAAAACTTGTAAAATCTGAAAAGAAAGCCGCGGACGGGAAGAAAACGAAGAGATTGAAAACATTGAAGCTGGCATACTCGCCGTCGTTGATTGGCAGACCAAACTAATCTGCGTTGCTGCTCGACTCTGCTGCTAACTCGTCCGCGGCCCGCATTGCTTGCAGAATATGATCTCTGCGAAGCCATTTATCCTCGGGGGTGAAGTACCAGCTTAGTACTCCAAAGACAGTAACACTGCCAAATATCACACACGCCTAAGAAGTATAAAGTCAGCTAACGTTGAAAGTGTGCTTGAAACCCATTTTCTCACGAAGTTGAAGGTCTCAGAGGTGACCGGGAAGAAGAAAGGTGAGAGCATAACCTATGATATGGTGAGTTTATTAGCAAATTATATTGAGGAAGATATTGTAATAACGTACAGCAACGATTAGAGCATTGAATAAGACGGCCACCAGGTAAAATGGTTTGGCAAATTTGCCCAGATAAAAGTAAGATGATTTGAAGTGGTCCGGGGTCATAGTAAGGCGAAGCAGAGCGATAAGCCCATAAGCGGCAATGGTCGGTACACCACCAGCGGAAACCAAAGAGGTAAAGGCGACCTGACTGGGAAGAATTGTGCAGAGAATGACCGCACCGAACACGTAAATCACGGTTACAGCATGTTTTGGTTGGCCCTTCTCATCGACTTGACCGACCCAATGGGACATTGGTAGCACGCCATCGCGAGCGACAGCAAAAACAAGCCTCGATGCTGCGACTATAGCGACGCTCGTATTCTTGTGGAGGAAACAAGGTGAGTATTTGATATAATCTAGGCAAAAGCAGAAGGACTTACCAAAATCAATCCGATGACGGCGATAACCGTCATGAATATGCTGCCCTTTTTCCCAAGAGCTAGTGCATAGAGCTGCACGAAAGGCTGGGGTGCATCAAGGGAGAAGAGAACATCCAGGTCCGGGGTGCAGAACAAGAAGAGGATTGCAGTCACAAAACCAAGCAACCCAGTCGCAACGGCACTGCTCAAAATGCCCTTTCCAGCAACAACCCTATCATATTGTTAGGTATGTACATACAACCAACGATCTCATAGCTTACCTTGCATTCTTTGTTTCCTCGGCGATGTGTCCCGAAGCATCAAAGCCAGTCATTGTTCCCGCCGTAAACAAGCTGGAGGACGTAAATAGTTGCTCGAGTTCGGCTGTGAAGCACCTACAATGACAAGATCCAATTCCAACCTGCAGGGGCGCCTGTTCCATTATCTTGAATAGAATAAAAATAGTAAGAGATGTTACAATATTCGTCGAGTCATGAAACTTACAAGTCATAGTGAAAACATCTTTGGCCGAACGAAACCCGTATGTGTTCGAAACGCCAATAGGAAGCCAAATAACACACAGGAAGAAATCCAACATCATTAACCCGATAGAGAACCGGAAGATGGCGGAATAATATCGAGGAGGGAGATAGTTAATGGCCACTGAAAGAATAAGTAGGCCTTCCGAGAGTGCCCAAATGAAAGCACGCCATTTGACGTTATCATTCGTTACGCCTCCAGGAAAGTCAATCTCCCATACAGCCAGCTGCGAAACCATATAGTTTGCCGTAGTCTTCGATAGATAAGTCAGGAAATGGTTCTCTTATCATGACAGTTATGAACAAACCTGGCAGTTGCCCGCGGTGAACGTCATCCAAGCTGTACACGACCACCAGGCCACCACAAATCCAAAAAAGCGGGCATGTTTTGGCCCCGCACTCTCAGCTGCCCAGATATAGATAGACCCGCTGAGAGGTAAAGCAGAGCATACTTCGGCGAGAACGGCGGCGGTAATCGTCATGAAGATGATGGTAAACACGTAGGAAGACCTAGTGTTCCTCAGCACCCACATTCTTGCGCGGAGAAACCACTGCTTACCATATGGCAGCTGGTCCACCCGCCAAAAGACCAAGGAATATGGCAGAACTACATAAAAGCGCGTATCAGCAATTAATTTCCTTCAGATACGCACATAGTTCAACGCACCGAACTCCTCCGATGAAGTTGAGAGCACAGAAACTGGCTGCGAAACTTTCTACGATATTCCAAGAGCGATGGAGTTGCTGTGTAAAGCAAAATATACAATTTATAGGTAGATGGGGGAAATAATACCGAAAAAACGTACTTGCTTGTAACCAAGGTTTTGCTGGAAAGTAAAATGATTAGTAATCGAGGTAAGTGCCCAACGAAAACGGGCTGATAGATAGCAACAGGAACACTGGGGCTTCCCTACGCAGGTATGAGCGCTGATCAGGTTCTAGCGGTATAATCTCAATCTTGTAGCCTTTGCACACTCCCCCCGATCATAGCCAGAAGGAGCGTCCAATGACAACGAAGATACCCGCAGCCATTCCAGTATATAACTAGACGTTACCAATAATGCAGCCCCACGTCCCGTAGGTGCCTCCCAGGCCATGCCCGAGGTTTGTTTACCAGCTGCTGTTCGTCTTGATCCATAGCGGACACTTGTTCTTGGTCATCTTGGGCCAACTTGAAATCGCCGTCGTTAGACATGGTGGAGTGGAGGAGGAGGAGGAAGAGGATATAAAAACAATCTGGGAAATCGACGAGTATAAATACGCGTGCTTAGTCAGGTATTCGGACCGTCCACGCGAAGACTATTGGTTGCACGACCGAGCCCCAGGCGCATCTCGTCGCCGCTTGTGCTACAATCGATCAACTAATTATGATAACGAACGTGTGTACAAAACATTTCGCTCCATAAGTTATAGTTCTTCCACTAACCTCCCCGTCGTTCCTATCTTTCATCATTTGTACCTTATTCAAGTCGCTTATGAAATGCCGAAGCGCTGCAAAATGTTCTCAGCAAAGAGCCTGCCGTACATGAAAGAGCACTAACAGGTTTCAGCGCGCGGATAAGCAACCACTCCTCATTTGAAACATCCGCTTTGAAGGAGGTCTGCACTGGATCAGCGAGAGAGAAACGGTAGATCAGTTGATGCAGATTACCTTCAGGACGTCTATGCTCTGTCGTGTGATGTGACTCAGGATCTCGTCCTTTTCGTCGAAGTGCCGGCCGAACATCTTCGCAGATTGATATACAGCATGCTCTATCTTCACTGCAACACCTCCGCCTGCTTGCGATTTCTTGACAATCTAATAAACAACAGGTTAGCATCTGCAAAAGACTTAGTGGCTGAGAGCACCAACATCCTGTGTCTTATGGTTAATTTCTAAAGAGGTACTACGATGGATGTCAGTCGATCTAGTCTGGGCATTTGAGCAGGCACACTTACATTTTGCCAAGATCAATTATATCTTTTTTGCCAGTTGCGGGATCGGTCTTAACAACGGCAAGAGGAGTGCCCACTCTCAAGGTACCGTCGAGGATATCAACACCCAGGATAATCGGATCGCGCTTACAGAAAGCAGCGATGACCTTCAACCGACAAGGCCACACGGCTTGAGGAGCAGCATCTCGTCGCTTGGCTTCCGTGATCTCTTCGTTATATGCCTTGAACGCATCGAAGAGATGGTAAATGATATCGGCTACAACTTGTATCAGCAAGAATATTTATCAGAGCCACGGAAATAATTGCATCACCTTTGAAGAGTCGAATACCCATCTCTTCTGCGAGCCTTTCGGCGTCCTTATCGACGGTGACGTCAAAGCAAAGGATACAGGCGAGTTCTTTAGCTTTCTCCAACATAGTTGCCGACCTCATAATATCTCGTTTGTGGACGGGTCCGATGTTGATACCAGACACTGGGATCTTGCTGGACTTCAGGAAATCGAGCAGGGCTTCCAGAGACCCAAGGGTCGAGGCTTGTACGCAGACACCACGACCAGATTTATCGATGTTGTTCAAAAGGGATGTGAGATCGGACATGACCTCGTCACGGAGGTCATCCTCATCATCATCGGGTCCGCAAACGAGGAGACGAGAACCAGCAATAGCCTTCTCCAGATCAGGAGCAGTAATCTTGACACCCAAAGCAGCCTTCACCTCTTTGTGGTGAACATATGCAGACTAGAATAAGAATGTAAGTAAAACACCAACAAGACGGACGACATATATAAGTTACCTTGATACGAAGTTCACGAAGAGGCTGGGGAGTAAGAAGCGCCCGGATTTGTGAAACAATTGGTCCGTTCAAGCCGCAGACAACGATCTTGTCGCCCTCTCGCAATATACCATTCGACAGCACCACATCGATGGTAGTTCCAAGACCTTCAATAACCTTAACTTCAAGAACAGTGCATTCGAGTTCCGACAAATACATGAGACGATCGCTCATGCGCTGCTGAGTGAGGTTGACAAGTAGCATGATCATATCCGGAACACCCTCGCCAGTGATGGCGGAAGTGGGCACCAATGAGACATTGCGGGCGAAGTTTTTGTTGTCATAATAGAGGCAGGCGTTCAAACCCTCCTCGGCGAAGGCAACAATGGTCTTTGTAACACGATCCTCGAACTCGCGCTGAACGCTTTTTGGTTGCTTGGCTAGGGATTCACGGAATGCACCGTCGGGAGTTGCTTGCCAGCCATAAATACGATCAATCTGAAACCAAAGGTTTTGATACTCAGGTCTCAAAGCGAATATGAAGGTGAAGACGTTCTTACTTTGTTAAGGGCCACAATGAAGGGAGTTTTACGGTCACGAAGCAAACGAAGGGATTCGAGAGTTTGTGCCTCCAGACCGTGCATAATATCAACGACGAGGATGGCGATGTTGCAGAGAGAGCTTCCACGCGAACGCAAATTCGTGAAGGACTCGTGTCCGGGGGTGTCAATCACCAATAAACCAGGGATCTTATATTCTTGTGTTTCGTCCTATGTAAACGTTAGCAGGAGCAACGAGATCGATAAAATAAATATGTTCACCCTGTTCATGACAAGGGTCTTGGTCTTGATAGCGTCGACAGGGAAGTAAGTAGCACCAATCTGTTGGGTGATGCCTCCGGCTTCTCCTTCTTGGACGTTTGTTTGACGAATCTTCAAACAAAGTGAAGACCATGAAATGAGCATAAACAGCGAAATATACCTTATCAAGCAGCTTGGTCTTCCCAGTATCGACATGTCCCAAAATACAGCAAATGGGACTGCGGAGATCATCCTTGCTACGAGCAGCAAGAGCTTCTTGGCGAGTCTTCTCCCTACGCTTAGCCGCCTCTTCTTTGCGCTGTAGCGCCATTTTCTGAGCAGCCGTCAACTCTTCCTCGTCTGAAGAGTCGTCATCGGAATCTTCCTCGGAGCTAGATTCGTCTGAGTCATCAGAGTCCTCTTCGGACCCGGATGATGACTCTTCCTCTGATGCGGGTGTAGCAGCAGCCTTTGCAGATACAGCTTTCCCTGGTGCAGCCTTCCCAGGAGCAGCTTTCGCAGGAGCGGCTTTGGCTGGAGCGGATTTCGCAGCGGGATTCGACGCCGCAGAGGGCCTGGCAGGTGCTGAACGAAGAATTGTTAAAGGCAAGGCATGAAGAATATAAAAGGAGACGAGCCTTTGCCATTTGCTTTAGCAGCAGGTTTGGGCGGTGCTGCCGCTTCCTCTTCCTCATCGCTGGGAGCATCCCAAGAATCCTTGACCTCTGCTGCCGGAACGGCAGACTTCTCTTCCTCGTCACTACTAGCGTCCCAGTCAGATTTCACGTCGGCTTCAACAGTCGGTTTGGGTTCAGCCACCTCCTCGACCTTCGTGGATGTAGCTGAAGCCACAGTCTCTGGGGTCATTGGCCGAGATTCAGGTGCAGGTGAAGCGTCTTTAGCAGCGGGGCCCTTCTTCTTGCGGTTGCCGTATACAACCTTTTTCGCGGCTGGCGGCGCGCTGCCAGCTGCTTGCTGAAGACCCTCAACTTCCACGCCAGAAGCCAGTAGTGCCTGCTTGCGGATTTCGGCCATCCGCTTTTCTTCTTTCTGCTTCTTAGTGAGAAGGCGACCTTCCTTCTTAGCTACCTCGCGTTTAGCCTGTATGAAATAACTGCTTAGTTCACTTGATTTCAGCGACGACAATATACACTGTACCTTCTCCTTTTCCTTTCTGCGCTGTTTCTCTTCCTCCTTCTTCCGTTCCTCTTCTTCTGCCTTTCTTTCTTCCTCTTCTATTCTCTTCCGCTCCTCTTCCTCGAGACGCCGGGCCTCCTCCTCCAACCGTTTCTTTTCCTCCATCATCGCCTTCAGGGCGCTGATGCCTCCCTTCTTTTTAGTCGCAGCAGGAGCAGGAGCAGGAGCAGGAGTAGGCTCCTCCTCTTTCTTAGCTTTCTTCTTTTTCTTCTTCTTGGAGTCTGCTTTGCTCCCAGCAGCTTCTTCGCCCTCGTCATCGTTCTCCTCTGCCTTCGGCGGCTCAGCTGCTACACGAGGTTCTGCTGTGGTTGGTGTGACTGTGCCACTTCCCTCTGCCCCCTTCTTCGTAGCCGCTTGAGCCTTCTTCTTGGCCTATTATAATGGAGAATATGAGAACAAAAGTAATTTATGAACGATATGAATAATACACACCTTCTCTCTTTCCTTCTTTAACTTTTCTTTCTCCTTTTTGGATAAGACTTTCACCCCGGGCTCGTCAACAGCTTCATCCGCATCGTCACCCTTAGGCTCTGCTGGTGCGGGCGTTTCTGAGGCGGCAGCGGCGGTGGCCGTAGCTTCGTTCGACAATAATTAGTTTCGGATAAGTCGACATTGAGTAATTTTGCCTACCATCTTTTAACTCCTCGTCTTCGTCTTCTACAGCCTTCCCTTTCTTGCCCTTCCCCTTCTTATCTTTCTTCTTCTTGTCCTTAACAGGACCCCACTCCTCGTCCGCCAGGTCTTCAGCAGTCACCTCAACCGGCGCTTTTGAAGTAGCAGGAGGCTCATCCTCGTTAGCTTCCTCTACAGGAGCAGGCGCAGAAGCATCGAGTCCTTTCTTGGCCTTCTTCTTCTCCTTTTTGTTTTTGGTCGAAGACGCTTTGATTGCGGACTAACTTTCCATGAGCAAAGCATACATAATATTGCAACTGACAACAAATGTACCATCAAGCCACCAAAGTCTTCGTCCTCCTCTACACCTCCGGCCAAGTTTTCCACCATTCCCAGAGATGCGAAGCTAGAAAAGCCGCTTTCTGGTTTGCTTGCGAACGTCTCGTCTTTATCGGCAGCAGTATCTACGGTAACGACGTTGGGTTCGACGCTTTCGCCGGCCTTATCCCTGTCGATCGAGTCGATTTGAGCACTGATATATGGACAGATGCATGCTCGCATACCAGAAGTCATCGTCGCCCTTCTTTCCCTTCTTTCCCTTGTTTTTGGGCGCCATGTTGGGTACTGCGAAATATGTGGGTACTGTATGGAACCGGGGTATCTTGGATGCCTAGAGCGGCGTAGTGAGAGTCAGTAGAGGTCACGGAAATCAGAAGTCTGTGAGCGGTGCCGTCAATATTATCATCTTTACCTCGGCACGTGACTCGGACCGGGTGGGGCCTTGGGTGTCGGTTCGGCTTTTAGCTTACTTTTAGTGACTAGTTAGCCTAAGGTTAGCGCTTTACTTATCCATCTCTTACCCTAATATTCATCTTCTACTCCCGCTATATCTCTCGCGGGCTCTCGTTTTTTCTGTAATTGATTGAAACCCGATAGTTCGTTTTATTACCGCGCTGAAGCTAAGTTGAAGCACCCTAATCATCTTCCTCCTAGGTCTACCACGTCTTCACGACATCCATCTGCGTGGTAATCCACACGCAGGAATCATATGAGTAATGTTGGGCAGCAGTTCCTCTCAGGTGTGTCATGAAGTACTCGCATATTTCCGTATATTCATAATTTGTCCATCTTAGGCGCGTTATCGGGCTTCGCGACAACTGTCTTTCTCCAGCCCTGTAAGATTCCTCTAGTGACGTCTTCATTGCCTCACAGTTTCTCATGACGTGCGGTGATAGTCGACCTTCTTAAGACGAGGATGCAACAAGGAGATGGAGCAATAAAGCCACGGTAAGCAACGCGTCCCGATAGTTGCTATTATTTCCCAAATGCGTCATGGCTAACTCGGTCCTGCAGGAACCGTGCTTCTATCATTCTGTCAACAACTCGTGAAGTGGTTGCAAATAATGGCGTCCGTGGACTATGGAGGGGTACGGGGGCCTCGCTTGTCAGGTAAGATATGTGTCAGCATAGCCTATGAGGACCTTTCATAGCTCACATGGTATTCAGGAATGTCCCCGGCGTCGCGCTCTATATGACAAGTCTCACTCAACTCCGCACTATCATGGCTACTTCACCGTCCTTTGCGGCGGTGCAAAAGTACCCTGTCGACCGGAATGCGATGAGAAATTCCTCGGTTCTTCCGACCCTCACCAGCCAGGGGAATCTTGTCGCGGGCGCGACAACTCGCGTCGCAGTGGGGTTTATCCTTAATCCTTTCTCTGTCCTGAAAGCTCGGTTTGAGGTGCGCGAGATAGGTTAACGTTGAAGAAATACCTCTTAAACTGCCTTCAGAGCAACATGTATGCCTACGAGACTCTCACTGGCTCATTTATTTCCATAGTGCGTCAGGGCCCGTCCGAACTTCTCCGCGGTTTCCTGGCATCGTCCCTGCGAGATGCGCCTTATGCTGGGCTGTTTATCGTCTTCTATGAGGGTATCAAGCGCGAGTCATGTAGGGTCTCATGCCCGTTTATCATGCTTAATCCCTGAGTGTGCTGATTGACTGGCTCTCGCAGCATACGTTCTCCCGCCAACTTCACATGGTCATTCTACCATGATCCACGGATTCTCCGCAGCGACCGCCGGTGCGATCGCAACGATGGCTACACACCCGTTTGATGTCATTAAGGTGCTGTATTTGTTACTCCTCTTAGCTCTACGTCCACTCTGAACTCATTGGGTTGTACATCAAGACAAAAATCCAAGTCCGTACGGAGGATCGATACCACGGATTTCTGCGGACAGTCAAAACTATCTGGAAGGTTCGTTGATGAGCCCACTTTCCCTGAAGGAGGTCTAGACTGACGTTGTTGATGTTTGCAGCAACGCGGACTTGCTGGCTATTTCGATGGAGCTTCTCTGCGCATGTCGCGCAAAATACTCAGCTCTGCCATTGGATGGGCGGTGTATGAAGGTTTCTTGATGTTCGTAAGAACATCGCAAATAAAAAGCGAATACCTGTGAGCATGCTACCGCATCCCAGTATCTCCACTCTTTTGGGCTATTGTATTATTATTATTCATAGGCCTCACGACATGCATTACTGCATTTCCATAGCACCACTCATTTCATACTATATTCGCATGAACATTATGATTGTAGTAATCCTTCGTACCTGTGTAGCCCTTTTAGCACCCATTATACTGTCAATGTCTATGTTTTCTTGGAAATACTTCCTCCCCATTCTGTTCCCTAGAAGTGTCGTATACAAACAAAGCTCAGAAGAGGAATCAATGCTGTGTATATAATTATTGGGGTAAGTTGCAGTTGCTTCGAAATCTCTCCATGTCCCAGCTCATGGGGTGATACTATGAGTACTCCTTCTGGATAAATTTGGCGATAGTTTGTAATTGGATATTCGAAGTTCCCTCGTAAATGGCACCCTAATTAATAAATTATTAGTGGCCAGCAACGCGAGATGGAACTTGTCACACTCACAATCTTCGAGTCTCTCCAGTACTTTTCGATACCAGTCTCGCGTGTGAAGCCAACACCTCCGGCCCACTCAATAGCGGAGCCAGACACCTTCTGTGCGACAACACTGCTCCAGTACTTGGCCATTGCAGCTTCCTTGGTGAAGGACAATCCCTGCTCCTTTCGGCGGGCGGCATTGTAGGTGAGCAGACGCGCTGACTCGATTTCAATGGCCGCTTGGGCGATCTGGAAAGCCATGCCTTGGAATGTGCCGATGGGTTGGCCGAACTGCTTGCGCTGGTAGGTGTAGGGAACGGCTTTGTCGAAGGCACCCTGGGCAAGACCGAGCATTTGGGCCGCAATACCTATGCGGCCCTCGTTGAGGATCTCGAT
>JASFDH010000587.1:0-21722 GCA_036937195.1 Nidularia pulvinata
GGAGCAAAGACAGTGTTGTCGTGATCACATGCTCCGGACTATCTGCCTGATTTGGATTGGATCTGTTTGTACAGGCATCACTATAAACGAGAATCCTGGGCTATTTTTTGGCGAAGTGGGTCTATCGATTAACAATTAGCTGTAAAGGGATTATTTTCTGCAATATGGGTCATTCTATCCTTGTTTTAGCCCAAAACTTGCTATAGCAGCCGAAATGAAATATAAATAACTCGGAAATGCACCATATTCTTACCTTAAACCATATCCAAACCTCCTTGCGTTATATTATGTAGTCGTGCTACAGAAATTTTTACGGGTGTGCCATGATTTCTGCTGCTAGAATATTGAGAAAGGCTCACTGACAAAGAATTCATGCAAGATATCCTAAAATAAACTAATCATGGTACAGCTATAAAATATAGCTTTCCAACACAGCCACTTCTACGTTCGTACGTGCAGTAGTCGTTGAGAGCGATGGGAATCTTCATTTACTGTTACATTTGACAGTGGATAACTCTAGCATTCTTATGGCGAAAGTACATTCCCAACTACAGAAACCAGCGCTCGGTCAATCGCAACGCTATTTCCGGAGGAGCGTGGATCGCAATCTATCTATCATCTCCACAAAAAGATATTGGTGTTAACGCTCAAGTACAATCGTGCTACGCTGGCCTCTAATTGGTTGTGTATTACATTCTGTCCTGGGGATTAAGGAAACACTTGCTAAATTTTGGTGAGCATTATCTACGTTGATGATCGAAGCATGGCATATTTCCTCGCACGCTACTTACTATTTACTTTGTCGAGCACGGCGAAGCTATAATATTTCCTACAGTGGGATATAAATTTAAACTACACCTATATGTCCACCCAAGCGGGAATATAACATGGTACATGTTGGAAATATTACGAACTTACCGTATATCCCAGACTAGAAGTAGGAAAGGTGCGGCGCGGTGTCATCTATTTATTTATAAATGACGTAGCCTACAGTTTGTACCTTCCCTCGTTTATCACCCTTATACCAAATATCAAACAAATATACGGATAAAGATGGGCGATGTACTGTGCCGCACCTTTCCTACTTCCATTCCAGGATGCACGGTAAGCCCGTAATATTCCCAATATTTTCACTTACGACATCAAAAGTACTTACACTCAATAACTGGGTGGATGTCCTGGTTCAAAACTTCAACGGTGAACGTTTAAACATGCACATAATAGCCGATAGGGTTGAATCATTTATAACAATTTCTGCCTGGAAGTTTCAGACGAGTATTCCAGCAGGTACAACTCCACGATACCCATGGAATTGATTAATATCAAGGGTGAATCTTTACTCGGACCAGAGCGTCCTTATTCATCGGGATTTCCACTTGGCATTACCCCATGACCATCCTGCGGATTCATCGCTAAACAGTACTTCAGCGCTCGCCAAGCCATGTGCAGCAGATTACAACCTCTTTGAACCAAAAAGGACATCTTGGTTCTTCAACACAGTAAGTATTGCAAAAACCCAACACTCTGGAATGCTGCACAGCTCTTCATTAAGGGAATAAATCATCTAAGGGTAGTACATCATTTTGAACCTTCATGTTATAGGTCTGTGATTAAACTATTAAATATTGATATTGACGCATTTCAATTCGCACGCTATGTCGGATCTTGGTATTATATGTAGAAAACTGTCAGTGGTAGTGTTGCCGAAGTTCAGTTCAAAGTTCAGGCAAAATACTGAACTGAACCTAAAGTCCAGTTCAAGGTTCGAGCAAGGGAAAGTTGGTTCGAACCTGGACTGAACCGAAGATAGTGAGAGGGAATTTTGCAAGGTTTCTTACCTTGTATGGAAGGTTTGGCCTCCAGCGCCCACTTCCTCTGAATGTAAGTTGCAAATTGACGAGATAAGCACCAAATATGGCCTTGCGCCACACCCGACCCAATGCCGAAATAGCTCTCAGGCTGAACGTGACAATTAATCTGTGCAAACTAATGAAAAACCGGCAAAGAAGCATGCCAAAAGAGTTGTTAACACCATCTCATATCCTCCAACATAAGAAGGACATGATTGAACAAGCTTTAGGGCAATTTTAAATTATTGGAATTTGTTATGAATTAAATTGGTTCAAAGGCGTTCGAACCTGAACTGGACTGGAACCAATGGTTCGGTCCAAGGTTCAGCATCTTACCTGGACTGAACCGAAGGTCCAGTTCACGGTTCAGAAGAAATGGTACTGAATCGGACTGAACTGAACTTCAGCATCACTAGTCAGTGGAGGGCTATGTAGCAAGCGCGCCAATACTCCGACTTTGCACCGGAAAGGAGCTACCCAGCCTGCTGTGAGTCCGCAGAGAGTATTACAAATACAGTAGATTGTATATAAGTAGTAAGATGTCACTATTATTTCTCCCTTACCACTCGACCTCCATGGATTCCCAGATCACCCTGGTCGGCCCATCCTTCTCCGAAGAGCCAGCACTCGTCTTTCTACTCAGTCCAGACAATACTAAGAATACTACATTTATCAATCGCCATAGCAATCAGCCAGTGTATATCGTCAAAACTAATGCATCGTTGACGGAGACTACTGTTCGATATGCGGATGATGAGAATCCTCTTGCTATCCTGGAACGCAAGGAACTCATTTCCGACGTGTTAAAGCTCAGAGGAAAAACTCCACGGAAGACAAAGGGCTGGCTGAAGGATTCGGGAATATTCTTCACTCAATTGTATGTTCATGTTAAACCAATGACTGGTAGCTTAATAATATACCCGCGCAGTCCGGTAAAATTCGAGGAAGGCGGAAGAACTTATATATGGAATTCAAGCATTGTAGGACAGCTATCGGTAAGCCAATATCTCAATTAATCCAAGTACTGGCTAATAGTTGTACGTCAGCTTGTTGCTGCAGATGCGCCTGGCCGGCCGATTGCTTGGTTTGAACCTTCGAAGCGCCGTGTTGTGGATGGGTTGCCGAAAGTTTACACGGCATTTTTAGCTCTCGAACCGGAAGCCATTGCCATCCAAGACGCTGTTATCGTCACTTTCCTCATCCTTGAACAGAAATCAAGGATGAACACAAAAGCAGTCGACCTCTCTGCTGGAAGAGCAACCGCATTTGTAATATGAACTACCTTTTCCTATGACTGGCATGTTCCTAGTGGGGCGTCGACTGTGACACTTCTAATTGCCAATGGATGCATCGTATTTCTCGAGAACTAGCTGCCATATGCAATGAAGCTTCGCAGCACTCCTTCAAAATACCTACATTCAAACTACTTGATAACACTATGTATGCTATACAACGAGTCGTAATTGGAAGATGCAGAGATGAAAAACTCGTCGGTTCTGGGTGATTCCAAGGAAGATGGTATAAGTAATACATTGTTTTCATAACGATCAATTAAGGCATTGAGAGTAATATGCTGTATTTTAACTGCTATTAGAATAGGCAGGCCAAATCATCCAGTGGGTTACATACCATTTGTAACTTTGCATGTGCCCTGTGCACAACCTGTCGGTCCACTGGAAAAAAGAGTAAGATTTAATGAAGCCAATTTTTGAAATATAGAATACGACATACGTGTAACCAATCTTGAAAAAGAAAAGAAAAGAAATCGGTAAAAATTTAGCGAGATGGACATAGTAAGTCGACGTACTCCTCCACACTGCCCGTAGAGGGCCACGGATCCTGTAGTCGTAGGCTGAGCGACAGTTGTGGAAGTCCTGGTCGTTACAGTCGAAACTGTGGTTCCTATGGTCGTCGAACCCGTTACAGTAGAACTACTCCTGGTCGAGGTGACACTAGAACCGCCTGGGACGACGGTAGGAACTGTGGCAGGTTGAAGAGCCGTATTCCATGTCGCAGTAGTTGGATACTTAGTAGTCGCCACAGCTGGGACTGGGGATCCGTAAGGCGTAGGTCCGGGAACTAGGAAGGGTGAATAGAGATAGATATAAGGTAGAGATTAAACATACTTTGGTAAGTCGTGAGCGATTGGTAGATGTTAATGAGGATGCCAGGGTCGTTTGCACTGTAAGCACCTGGAAATTTAACGGTAGGTGGCTTCGCTGTTCCAGGGCCTGCGACATTAAGCTGGTAGCAGGCAGGGTAGAACTGTGCTCCTCCGGCCGAACTTGCAGTATGAAGGGCTGCAGAGAAATAGTATTGAGAGGGGTGAGGCAAATCAGCCAGCATAGGAAGCATTCACCAATTACTTCAGCACGGAGGAGATAGTTTCCAGGGGCAATGTCGGATGGAATTTGGAAGCTGTAGTGGCCACAGTTGTCCTTTTTAAAATGTTGGCCCTTGTATAGTATCAATTTAGCAGCCGCACTTACATTAAGAACTTCCGATCCCCAATATGCTGGATTGTTGGAAACTAAGCCCAACTCTGCAACCTTGAACCAGCTAGCACTTGATCCAACAGCAGAAGTGGCGTCGCTAACGGCAGCCATATAAGCCTACCTCTGAAATCAGCAAAGCATCAATGGTTTAGTTGGAGTGGACTGCATACGATTACAGGCCCATAGTGCGCTCCACCAATCGCTTCATTCGCACATGTGCGATCCTTAGGTTGCTGGTGCATTTCGACAGTTACGGTATCGCCAGCTGTAAAAAAGTCCTTAGTCTTACTTCCTGTAGTAACATTTGAGAGGATAATCACCATTGGCGGGACAGACGCCGGTACTAGCCGTGGCAATGTTACAAGCGATATCCTATAGTTAATCCCTAGTCAGGTGTGACTCCGAGAACAAATAAGGGGAACATCGAGGAACATACAGCACTTGTAACACTTGTCACAGGGTTGTTGCTGGTCGGAGCACGAACACACGAGGAGCCAGCGTCAACGCCATTAATCCAAAGCTCTTGGAAGGTTGCATGAGCGGCCGCGGAGGCAATGAAAGTTGCTGCTGTAGCAACGACAAAACGCATTTTGAGATACAGAGTATAGGAGATCTGTTGATAAAAGTACAAATCCTGTACGGTTATATAGTGGGCTCGAAAGGAACACACATGTCTCGATTACTGCATGCGCGGATGAAATAAGAATTTTGAAATAGATGCGGGGAATCTCCCCGCATTCATCCCTGATAACAGAGACATTATTGTGGGGAAACGGTCTGCCGTTGGCACATAGAGAAACAGCTGAGAAGATTGCGAGATCAACTTAAAAATTGGACTCTCGACATCAGACAAGGCATTTCTTCCCCGGGCATGGGAGGAGGGGCGAGGTACGAAAAATAATGGTGAATATAGACGGAGAAATGAAGTGAGCATGCAAAGACGCCAAGCCCAAGTCGAGTGGCAAAGGCTCAAAGATTTGAATAGCCAAATAACCTCGGAATGGCTGTTGCACCCGGAAATCCTCCGGAAGATGCCAAGCCCTTCTTATGTCTACCCGACCGAGGAAACAAGCAGAAGAACCATCCAATCAATTTTTGGTTGGCTGGCGGGATCAAGGGAGTGATTCCGGAATTGCCTTGTAAGCTGCTCTGCAAAGGATCCCAGTTCATGAGAAAGCACGTTGCCTACAAGCTAATCTGTATAGTCCGTGTAAATCGACACGTCCTTGGCTCGAATCTTTGAAAGAACGTCATCACTGCAATGGACAATCAAAAGTATGTATGCAAGCTTACCGACCTTGTAAGCGAATCGTATTGCACAGGTAATCTTTGGAGAGTCATGCTTCATCATTTGTGTATAATGCTCGTATCAGGAAAACGATCGACAACCTATGTTTTTCATCGCGAGAGAATGGAAGCGGATGAGAGTAACATCCTATTGTGAGGCGCTTTCGGTTTCAGGCAAGGCAATTTCAAAATCTTAGATGCTCAAGAGGCTGGAAACTTGGCTGACAGACTTTGTAGAAGCATCAAGGATGAAAGTAAGAGCCCTCCCGGGCAGTTAAGACCAGAGTAAGAGCACACAAGCCATAAGAGGAAGCAACCAATAGCTACGAGCTTGAATATTACTCGTGTGTGAATGATCTGATAGCCTCAAACTTGATTCAGCAGAGTACTTGCGTTCGTGTTGCAGGCAGCTGTCGAACAAAACCACTTTATCCTCTCTTTAATGTCTGCTCAGGGAAGATTAACTGGTTCCCATCGAGGCAAGTACAACGTGAGGTAGCATGATGAGCTCCAGAGTCTTGTGGTTAGTCTGATTCCGCGAGCCTCCGAGAGCCATTCCACTTCTTTGGGCCACGCTAATGCCCACAAGCGAGTTACAGACCCATAGTAGTACTACATGCGCGACTCAGAATGTACGTCGGCCAATGAGAAGGAAGTGACGATACCGATGGCCGATACTGCAAGATCCAGAAATCGTGCATGTGTGTATCCAGAATGACTCTGGGGCCTGCCAGTGAGGAGTCACCGAAACCAGCGCTAGGACCATACGTTCATGCTCTAGCAATCCGACGTATCGCAACTGTTGGCCCGAAGGGGTTGTCATTCACAATCGCCAGGAAGGTTTCCGCACTGCGCATGCTGGGTCTCCGATCACCGTAAAGTTCGAGCAGTAGCGGTAGGTAAAACCAGCTCGAGTTTAAAAAAGTACATGTTTATAACGGAATTGTTGACACGTCATCTGTTAGAAAAGTCGAGGTCTTGAACTTCTTCTGCGTTATGGGTCTGACTGGTTCTGGGCTGGAATGATGAAATTAGGAGGCGGGCAATTTTGGAGTGCTCCCAACTTTGGGCAGCGGCGACTGGTGACGGTATAAGCCAACCCGCAGCCTGACCAAAATCCAATTCTGTTTCCAAAGGTGCACAAACAAACACTGCAACTATCAGCAGTAGACGAAGCATCAAAAGACAATCCCCTCTCCTTTTAATAGGGGATTCCGTGCTGCTTCGGCATCGAAATACATTACAACCTTTGGAAGTATTCAAGCTCCTCGAGAGTAGAAATAACGATAGTTGTTTTGCTATACATTTTTGCTCTGAAGATGCCTTGACATCCCTTATCAAAATTCCGCGGGGAACCCTTCAGGGCATCGGTTTTCACAAGAATTTTTTACAATGTCAACGTGGCGAAGTCATCGATTTCGGTGAATTTAAATCGAGCTTCCTTTTCGCAAGGTTCTGCTTCTGTATGACCCACCGGGAAAGAATGGGACCCGGTGCACTGCATGAGCCCTTACGCTTGACGCCAGTAGATCCGAATCGCCCACATCTAACAGCCACTGGATTGCGCTAGGCGGCCCAATAGCGAACCCGGCTTTGCCTGTTTCTCGGCTCATACGGAAGAAGGCGTCCTCTCTGCGAACCTAGCAGTGAATACTCGGATCGCTGTGAGCCTGGTACCTCTCTGCCATTGCTCATCTTCAATACATGTTCCGTTCAAAGAGCAATGTCCAAGGTGATCTGAGAAGCAACATAGCCTGAAAAAACGATACGTGCACATCATGGTAAAGTAGCCATGTTTGCCCCGCCGAGACCGATATGATTATAACTTAAGTAGTTACGCCAACATGGCACACAGAAATAGCCAAAGTCTCGGGGGAGGTAAACTTTGTGAATCGTTGCTGACGAACCGGAGTATATTTGTCGCCCAAGATACCGGCGTGCTCGCGCGGTGTTCAACACAAGCGATTGTGTGAAGCCGCAGGGTCTTGCGTGGCGTCGATAAAAGGAACTTAAACGATGACAAGCACAGGGTACAAGCCGCGGCGGGTTCATTTAAGAAATCTACGACCCGCGGCAGGTAACAGGGTTCGAATGTAAGAACCACTTTTGAGTCGGAAAATATTGAACGGTCTAGCGAAACCGAGAGCAGGATCATTTTTCGACGTTCAAGTTCTATAGTTCGAAAGCAAGCGACAATTCACCATTTGATCGAGAATTCAAAAAGGACCTGATGAATTTTAGTCGACCACCCAAGCATTATAGAAAGGTAGATAGGTCCCTCCTTCCAGTGGTTACCTTCTCCTGGTCAATAGTGCAGCAACATATCTATTGTTGTCTACGGCGTGTGGCAACGTGTGGTGCGTCTCTCTGGAAATTCTAGTAAGAATCAAGATTTCGATTGGCCTGATGAGAAAAGGAACGAGTAATTCTGTCCTACCTATCCGAAGTGATATGGAAGATGCGAGGAATATGAATGGATCCAGAAGTATGGGTTACTGTTTTCAATGTTCTTGCACGTCTCCTTGGCGAATTGTTCCGAGGGATCACGCAGGAAGGAAATTGGAAGTGTAATTAGGATGTACATATACAGGATATGAGAGAGAACCTGGAATGTATTTATCTTCCGAGTCTAGCTGGAGAAATATCAAGGAATCGTTGACCAGTTCGTGGTAGTACAATAGCATGCCAAAGTCCTCGGCACCAATACAGCCTTTGATATTATGGACAGAGACATAGCCTAGAGCCATTCGGATCATTTCCCTTCAGAACTTGAAAGCAATAATGGAGGCGAAAAAGAAATCTGCATGACTCACCAGTAAAATCCCATCGATATCAATTCTTATTGTCCCCATCCTCGGTAGCCTTCTCGCATCTGACGTAAAATTTCCTCCATCCAAAAAGCAGCTGTTGTACTCACCAGCCACATGAATGAGCAACGTGTTCATCTTGTGGCACACTGGAATGATGGAGGGCTGGGATTTCGATCACAGCGTTGATGGAGCATGGATAGGATTGGGACGTTTGTTTGTTTGTCAAGATGTCCAATTCTCAGAACCCGGGCCGGTATTTGCACACCCAAGCGCCGTAGAGCCTGGGATGACTTGGCCTCAGCCGAGGATAGCTGTTGTACTAGACGGAATGTATATTGTGGGAAGCCTAGAAACAGTGGGTGAACCATTGTTATTTTCCAAATGCGTCGTTAGAGAAGAATCGATCACACCGACTCTAAAGAAGTAGCTAAGCTCCCGTGCGCATCCAAGCGGACTTGAAATCTGTCAAGGTAGCTAGATCATGGCACTGGCAGCGAAAGCGATGGACATGAACAGCAACTTGAACAACAGCAAAGAAGAAGAAAAATCAACCACATCAGTGAAGACGACTGCTCACACGGCGACCTTCACCTCCATCAAAGTGTCCTTTTCTTCTTCAGTGATCAAGCCACGGTAGCAAAACCACGAAAGTTCTACGCAGAAACTCCAGAACTTCAATCGGTGTCAACCAGAGACACTTCATTGGCGAATAAAAACTTGAACAACAGCAGAGAGGAAGAAAAACAACTACGACATCGGCAAAGTCGACATCAAAGTCGACCGGCGGCGACCTTCACCTCGAATCAGATGCTCTTTTCTTCACTGATCGATAAACTACAACAAAACAGAGGACTGTCTACACAGAAAAGCCTAGCATCTCTGTACTGTGTCCACCAGCAGCTCAACATAATTAGAACAATAAGAAGAAACTCAAAAGAAGGAAGCCGGCATACCAAATAAAGGCACGCTTGTAGATTATCAAGTCTGGATCACAGGGCAATAACTACGAAACTTTGCACTCTAACATATCACGCACCGGCACCGGCAAGTTAGCGAATGCGAACGTAGGTCTTATGATCCATGAGTCCTATGTACTGCTTACCTCCGTGAACATATTTTAAAAACTGACAATGGACAGGGAACAATAAACTGGACGCCCACAAAGAAAGTCAAAAAGCAGGAAGTTGGGATGCCAAATATAGGCATGCTTGTCCATTAATGTAACGATAATAGGATTCTTTGCACAGCAAGTAGTAAGTAACATACGCAACGGCACCGCGAAGTCGGCGAAAGTATTAAGTGGATGGCGCGTGATCGCTGTCCTACATACTCATTACCTCCATAATATCTAGTGTATTGATATGTGGAATGATAGCGTATATGGAATGATAGAAGGTTCAGCACAGGAGTACTGTGGTAAATTTAGATACAACCTCCACCGCCAAGCTGACACGGCACTGCTCCTGGAAGATAGGGCGGAAAGACTAACAGACACTTACCATGACGAGCGAGGATGCACTGCAACGCATACCAAGCGGTGCACAGTACAGATATTTACATCCTTCCAGCTACACCTCTCGTCCGTACGTGCCCGTGCTCCGTCTTCTCTGATGTACTAATTAGGTTCTCTACAGCACTTGTGGAGCCCGAGCAGTGCAACTATCGCTCGACGTCGATCCCGGGGAGGGTCCTGGGCCTTCATAGAGGCCGGCGATACCGGCTCCAACAGAACGACGCAAGCTTAACCCTGCCGGACAACGAATAAATTTCTGTATGTATTCAATCCAATAAGCTCGCCGCCCTATGTCATCATCACGATCCTAGGTAACGGAAAAGAGAAGAAAGAGGGAGAGAGGGGAATAGCGCGCCCGAACCCTCAATCCATACCAGGCACCTCCTCCCTCATTCGGAGCCCGAGAACGGTGGGGGACACTAGGAATAGAGAAGGGAATGGCCTTTTGTGGATGTGTATGATCACCACCTGACCTCTACGAGCGGCAATGAAGGAGGTGGGAAGGGAGGCTAATTATACGCACCAGTGTATCGATGTGCCTGGGTAACGGCATCTCAATGATTCCTACCGTGCTGGTGGGACAATGGATTTTTTACATTGATCTTCTTCTGCACGACATTGCTAGTTGTGGGAGCTGGGTAGGAAGCACAGAACAGAGGCAGGGCGAGTCAAGATTCCATATCGGGACAATGCATGATATTCACGAGCGAACAAGAAGTCTACGCTTCTTCGAGTGTTTTCCAGGCGTACGTTATGGGACGATGTGATCTAAGGTTAAGATTCGGATAGTCACTGGGGGATATCTGTAGTGCGATGGAGAGGAGAAAAGGTGCGACTCGGATTTGCTGTTCGGTGGGCGACTGAGGCTTGGGGGACTGGAGGCTGGGGAAGCAGCTGGACTATTACAGAGGACAATGTTCGCTCAATTTTTCTCTTATTTATTAATTTGAAGTGATTTCCTTACGTACTGTATTGGCAGTAGCACTCAGTGATGGCGAATTGAAGTGGGACCAGGGTGACTGATCAGGACTAGAGGGGGGGGCCAAATAGGGAGGACAATGCTAAGGTTGGATTGTGGCATGCAAGTGTTTTATTTGAGTGAGTCAGTGAGCTCGAAGTACGGTGGGTGAGTTACGAGCGGGGGCCGGTAATGAACTGTAGGTCCATGTGTGCGCAGGTGGGGAAGTAATTAGTACAACCCGTCACTCGAGGGAACGAACGGAGTGGCTATTGGAATAAAGTACATACACACAGCAGAAGATACAAAAAATGGGATGGCTGGAAAAGCCTGGGCTACTCTACACTCATCGTTCGTCATTCGGGAACGGGTGACCCAGGGAGAGCAGGAGGAGGTAGGCGAAATACGGGCGGGGAGCATCTACCCGTCGCCGAAGGCAACTCGTGTCGATCCCGCGGCACACGATATCGAGACAGGCCTCGGCTCGAGCGAGTCTAATGAGCATTTCTGCACCCTCACACTACGATGATGCACGAGTTCCGACTGAAAGTACTCATAACCTCCTGGGGAGGAAGCAGAAGTCGAAGTCGAAGCACTACCCACCGCCGCCACCCGTGAATCAATCATGATGATGATGATTGCAGAAGCATGCTAACTAACACGAGTTAGGTCGTCTCAGACTCGGTGAGACTCCCTACCCCACTCGTATTCCATAGGTACGGGATATACTCGCACTAATTCTGCTCCGGTCTCACCAGAGCGGGAATTCCAGCTGCACCGCGGCGGGAAGTTCTTGCCTAGAAGGAAGTGTCAGAGTGAGTGGGAGTAGGCTGGAAGTGGCCATTTAGACCCAGCGCACGGGCGATGCTGGGTGCTGGGAAATGGGACGGGAGCGGGAGCTAAGGCTGAGGCTAGGGAGGAAGTAAAACGCGGGAGCTCGTAAATGGGACGAAGCTCAACCTCACGAAGACGAAGCACGCGTTCGAATTTCGAAGGACGGTGGAGCGCCTCGATCGAACGGGTCGGGGCCGGGGGCTGTACGGGTGGAGCGGGGCGCGAGCCTCGTGGACGATAAGTATTGTGCCCCGTAACCCCAAGGGGCGGGAGAGGATCTCCTAAGAAGAGGTGGGTGGAGATTGGATTATCCTGCAGGCGCCTTTGGGAGATAGTTTATCGGGTCATGGGATGTGAGGAGGAAGATTGGGGGGTACACAGAGGTAAAGAGCCTTACGACGTCGAGGACGATCGAGGGCGATCCGCGACGCGTCCAGCGTCGGACACGCCGGTGACTCCGCGGTCCTGTCACATTCCAACGAGTTCGGGGATCTATCCAGCGTGCAGGGTCGGTCCGGTCGGGTCCCAGAGAGGATTCAGATTCAGAATGACAGGTGTTGGTGGCGGCAGAGTGGCGGGAGGGGGAAAATTCAAAATAGTGTGGTAATTCAGCCCATGTGCTGATGGGAGAAGTGACTAACTGTGAGCACTGAGCGAGTATGGCGGGATCACAGCACGGGCTCAACTGGGCACTGCATCACCGACGCATATGCCCTTTCCTGGCGGAGGAGTGCAGACCCGAGATGGAGTTTTGGGTTGACATACGTACATATGATTATTGCATAATCTGAATAATAAATAATTCGATACGCGCAGGGTGCGGATGGGCACTGCCCCGTCGTTCTTCTGTGTCAGAGAGGCGTTGTCTACGTGTATCATATGCAGCCGCGGCTACGGACAACAAGGAAGGGGACAAGAACAAAGTGTCGAGCAAAGTACCATACCATACTGTAGCTTACAACCCTCCTTGGAAGAAATGCACGCATTATTATTGTCGAGCAAAGAACAAGGAGGCACGCGGGACCTCGAGGGAGGAGGGAAACCGAAATAGGATTCTGGAATCTGAGAATGGAAGCAGCCAGGAACCCTGCACGTGGGATGATCGGTATCGGATACCGGGAGAGGGCAGATCTATGGAGCCAGATCTAGATTCGGCAATTGTTAGGTGGGGATGGGTTCCGCATTCCGCTGGTGAGGGTGTGTTTATATATAAGCCCCGTCTCCACTTCTTATCAGCCCCACCATTCCACCACCACCAGCAGCTTATTCAGTCTCGACGACGCTCGTATCCTAATACGCTCCAATACTATAATACCACTCTGCTAGTTTTATATCCTACACTTGTACCATAACCCCCCTCGCAATGGCAGCTGCACCGACGCACTACATCCGCACCATCCACACCTCCTTCACCGCCGCACACCCACACACCTCCTCCTGGGCCTCCTCCGCCCGCACCGGCGCCCCTGCCGTCCAGCGCTCGACTCACTCTGCCCCCACGAGTGCCGCGGGCCTCTTGAACATCGGCGCGAACGCGAACACACAGTACCAGCCGCAGCAGTACCACCTCGTGCCCAAGTATCCACCTCCAGGGCTCAGCTACGGGCGCCGCCGTGCTTCCGCGGTGTCCGTCTCCTCCCGTCCTGCGCGCGTATCTGCCCCCCCACCCCCGCCGCCGGTGAAGTTTGACCCCTTCGCAGACGAGCCCCTCCCTGCACCTTCCACGTCCCGCCTGCCCATCTCGCCCCCGCCTGCACCCAGGCCCGCACACGCCCACCTCCCTCGCAGCCCTGCCAGGCTCACCTACTCAGGCCCCACTGCTGCCCCACCCCGGCGCGCCCCCGCACCCCTCTACACGATCCAGATCCCAGAGCGTGCCCCTTCTCCCACGCGTGCACACACTATCCCCTTGTCTTCTCCCCCAAGGACACCTTCGCCCCCGCAGGCCCGTCCCTC
The DNA here is from genome assembly GCA_036937195.1 of Nidularia pulvinata. Taxonomy (NCBI): domain Eukaryota; kingdom Fungi; phylum Basidiomycota; class Agaricomycetes; order Agaricales; family Nidulariaceae; genus Nidularia; species Nidularia pulvinata. The sequence continues at coordinate 13,704 of JASFDH010000587.1, forward strand.
ATTGAAGGACAAAGACGCTCGCTCCAAGCTCGTCGCGGGCATCCTGCTCAACCGCGTGCACGCCGTCGGGCGCCCAATGCGCCGCCGTGTGTGTGTGCCAGGTTTCGCGGAGAAGAGGGAGTACGTGAAGAGCGGGCTCTCGACGTGTATTGCCGTCGAGGCTTGAGCCGCTGGAGGGAAGGAGGCGGATGGACGATGAACGACCCAGACGACGCCGGTACCCAAAATCTTCACTGTCCAGTTCCATTTTTTGTATCTCGACGACTCGCACTCACGCCTCACGCAACCGATCCAAAACCTCTTCCCCTTCCCCTCATGCTGCATCACCCTTTCTCGCTTTGTACCACAACCCACATCAACTGTACCCCACTCCCCGCATCCGCATCTTTATTCCCTCATCATCAATCATCGCTCTCATACCAAACTGTACTTGTTTATTATTCCACCTCCGGGCTAGATAGATTTTTCTCCTCAATTTTTCTCCGGGTTCCTCACACTTATTATTTCACCGGGCAATAACACGCAACAATAAGTAGTAACGGTTATCTTCTAGTTATCCTACATAACATACCACATAACACCAGCCATACCATTGTACCAATTTCTTTATCCACCTGCATTTTATGTACGTACTTCGAATCGTGATACCACTGTGCTGTCGATTCATTTTGATCATCATGTATACCTCATGAGCAGCCCTGTTCGAACTCATGCCTTGTGATTACAATAAGCACTTGATATTCAGGGTTCAACGAATTGACTATCAGAAGCGTCCCCGGCGTTCTATCGCACTTCTCCATAGCCAGCTCTGGAGCCCAGCACGCTCCAAGATGCCTGCCTCTCATATCCCGAATACCAACTGCTATCTCAGCCCCACCGCAATTAGCTTCACTATTCCTTTCCCACTCCCATTCGCTCCCATATCACAGCTAGAACGCACGTCCAGTGACCCAGCCACATCTGGGCTTCTCCCTCGACCCAATTAACTTACCTCCCAATCACCCCCCTTCAACAGCCTCGAGGCATGACGTCACTTCTCTCCCACCTACCAATTTTACCTCCTTCCGAATCCATCAACGCAAGATCGGCCCCATCGCGATCCTGCGCTCCATGCGGCCAGCATGGATGATTCCATCAGACTGTGCCTGTCATGGGTTCAAAGTTTGATTGATAGAGATCTGTCGCTTGGCGTGCGGAACAGGAGCACCTGCGCCTAGGCTCCTCAGTCACCAGTGCAAGTGTGAAGAAGAACTTGGAGGAAGATGGAAGAAGGTGAAGAAGAAAAGAAGAAAAGAGAAGGTGGGCTTGTATTCGAGGGTGTGATGTTCTTTCTACATACAGGGTGGCTGGATTACATACCGACATACGTACGTCTGTTCTGTCTTGTTGAAGTCGAGGCTGTCGAGGTCACGGTTACAGTGGCGACGCTGCTGAAACTCGTATGAATCATTGCACGCATCCTCTATTTATCCCGAGTATCTTTGTAAGTAGCCGAAATGACATAGTTTATCGTCTCGACGCCTCAACGTCTCGGAGTCGGGGCCTGCAGGTTCGACATGATCAGCCCGCTGTTAGTATATATCACGAGTTAGCGAGGCGTTTCACGCCAGAGTTAAAACCATTGTTACTTCAGCATCGATATCACAACTCCACTTCACAATGTTTATAAACTTCACAGATACCACCATCGCAACAAAGTTTCATTCCGCAAAAGCGTTGAGCACGGCGTACGTAAGTATTACAGTATATGATGTGCTATTTCAGATCATGCATATTACTATATCCCATCCTGTACGGAGCACGCAATCTTTACGTTCCGTTCACGATCTGTCCGTGAGCACAGTTATTTAGACTGTCCATCGCATATCCTATGCACGTCCTATGCAGCGTCTGTTCACCCTATCCTATGTCAATGATGCCATCGAGATTTCGATACGCTGAGCACGGACGGCGACATACGAATGTACTGCTGATCTCTGCGTTATTAGATCGTAGCTGATCATAAAATACGACGGACAGTGATTGAGCTCGTCATTTAACCATGGGGGATCTATATGTCTGATTCATACTGATTGGATGCGTTAATTAACGATGCCGAGGACTGTATTAGGAATCAATCTGATTTTTTGACCGGAATCAAAGTTCGACTTGGAATGACTTATTGTAAGCGACTGTATGAGAATAAGCCATTGACATGGAAAGTCATGATCAAAGTGGGACGCAGGTAGAAAATAGAGAGAAGAGAAGAGGAAAGCTGTGAGGTGCTGTGTGCGTATTATCATATGGCAAGATTCGACATTTAGGCCCGGGCCGGGAGTAAGGAATACATGAAGACGCAGAGACACTAGCCTATATGCCGAGGATATTCCTGTCTTTTGTAGCAGTGCCTTCGAAAAAAATAAATTGATAGAGGCAAGGCGGAATGCTGCCCAAGGAATCTCTTAGCGTCGAACAAAAATTAAGAGCTCAAGGAGAAAAGAAACAACAAGAAGGGGATAAAAATTGAATTTGGAACGCGATAACCAAAATCCCGTAATGTCGGTATCTAGTAGCCAGAAGGAACTATACACCGCGACGCTGCATATATCACATCGAATAGGTCCGATGCTTCATGGGACCTTGCAAAGATATCTCTGTGGAACCGGGAGGAGTACCATCAACAACGGGAACTCGAAGGCGACGGCGACGGCGGCGGAGCGCAGGTGCCGTCTTCGGGTCTGTCGTACTTGCTTGCGCCCGGATGGTAACATCTTCGCATAGTCTGCACCACAAAGACGAGTCAAGAGCTCAGACGACCACCAGAAACTTCAAGTCGCCATAGAGGATACAGAGTGAGACAGTACAGCAGCCAGAAAAAAGTTCCGCAGCATCCACCTAGGCGAAGTAAACACCGAGATGTAGAAAAACCCAGATCTTCATGCGTTAGAGCACAGATACCTGAGTAGACGACCCCCATCAAGATTGAAATTGGCAACTCGAAGATGGCGGAGTGCAGGCGATTGTGAAATTCAGGATTGCTACATCTTCACCCGAAAAGACGAACTGCTAGCCCGGACGACTAACATCAAGTTGGAAACCAGGAGGAAATAACCGCAGATCCGCAGACAAAATTAAAGTTTGCAAGCACTCCAATGGACGACCGCCATCAACTGTGGCGACTGGACGATGACGACGACAAGGTGCAGACCCCGTCTTCGGGTTCCCCGCATTATTTGTGTATGCGGGGAGTAACATCTGCACCCAAAAGACGAGTTCAGGACTCGTCCGACCGCCATCAAGTTGGAAACCAGGAGGAAATAATTGAATATTGAGGCGCAGATAAAATTGAATGGGCTTGATTGAATTCATGCAGATATCTCGGCGGCTCCGAGAACACCGTCATCAGAAGTGGCAATTGGACGATGACGACGATGCAGGGCAAGGCTACCGCAGAAACCATCTTCGGGTTCCCCGCATTACTTGTCTATATTCCGGGGAGTAACATTTTGACATATCTGCACCCAAAAAGATGAGCTACGAACTCGAGGAACCGCCATCACGAGTAACTAGTGACTCGACGACGACGGTACGTGTGCGAAAGAGTAACCGACAGTGTCGACTCCTCCTCATCCGGTATGGTATATTCCGGTTCGCACAGCTAGTGACTCGAGTAATATCAAGACTACTGCGTTCCCCAGCCATCTCCTGTATTTGCGGAGATCCACGAGACGAAGTGAAACCTGAGATCTTGAGACCGTACGCGACCGCCATCAAAAACGACGACGACGACGACGGTGGTGGTGCGAGCTGTGCGTATAACTTCGTGTATACTGCAGCTGTCAACGTTGGTGGCTCCTCCGGGACGGTATGCTCCGACTTCAGTCGTGGCCTGCAGAAATACACATAGTCACAGATAGCCATCCACCGCAGCTTCATCTTCCGAGTGCAGGGTATGGGTCCCAAAGATATCTGTTACCAGCCCAGTCAACAGGGAAAGCATCAAACGGAGTGCGATGACTCCTCACTTCGACTAATAGACATGTCATACGACGCGGTTACTCTGCCTCTGAACATGAGGAGAGTGCCAGTGTTTCCAGTCCATCAAAACATACTGTAGCCTGCTATGGAGTCTGGAATCTGCACGCTTCAGTGCTTACGCATCTATGCAGATTTTCCACCACGACAGCACAGTCCTAACGACTACTGGCACAGAACATGTCCTAGAAAAGATTCATGATTAGCGCGAAATTCGAACTTACATACACGCAAACTTTCGAAGATTCTTCACGTGCATCATGAATCTATCCTTCGCCTCGAGGAGACCACCAGGTCGATGATGGATGCTTGAGCACCACGTGAGGTATGTATTAGCTTCGAACTTCGGTTGAGCGGAGGTTGCCGGGGCGTGCGATGCCGGGTCATGAAGCTCGGTGGCGAAGCAGAGAGAACCAATAGAGGATGGACCTATGTATAAGTTTTGAGTGCACTGCGGCGCCTCGAGGAAGGTCATGGGTGCAAAGATCGCCCGACTCTAAGTTTGAAGGGTGATGGTGACGAGAACAGACTCTTCATTTCAGAGAGCTCCTAAGCATCCTGTAGTCCATGGAGGTGAAGAACCACGCTGAAGATACGCCCAAAGTCAGCGACGGTTAGACTGATAGATGAAAAACAATCACTTCGCGGTCGTAAAACTTACCCGTGTCCGCTGTCCCGCCGATGTCCTGTCATAATGTCGATGATCATCCGCGTCCGTGCGCGTGTCCGATGGATCATGGGCGTGCTGATGTTTTGAGCGCTTCCTTCAGCGTCCTGACAGATTCGATCCGAGCCATTGAGAGACCGTAGCGACGATGCCCAAGCCGCGGTATGTGTGCATCGCCAGGATTTGCCGCTTACCCGCGATGGGGGATGCGACTTGGCAGGGTTCGGATGAGATCTGCGCTTTGCGGGACCGGGAGGCGGAGGGGGGTATCGATATCGACGAAGACGCGGGCGAGGGTGAAAATGCGCTGCTAATCGCGTAAATCCATCCTCCGAGGCTACAGCGGGAGTCCAAACACCGATTATGTCGACGTAAGCACTGTACGTGAATATCGATGATTGTATTGGGATCGCGTCCACTTTAGTTTTCTTGAGCTGTCGAAAAATTCAACATAACAGGAAGCTTTGAAGCTTTGAAGGGAAAAGGCGCGTAACCGATTGGCCCCTAAACGTTGAATGTAAAAAAGTGGAATAAACAAAGATACATACTATCGGTATACATTTAGCATCGAAAAATGAAAAAGATACGAATCTAGTATAACTCTCGAAGAGTTTAATAAGTCCAAAGATTGTAATGTAGCATTTTGGTGCCGAAGCAGCACGGAATCCCCTAGTAAAAGGCGAGGGGATTGTCTTTTTGATGCTTCGGCTACTACTAATAATATAAGGGTTTATTTAGTTGATGCTGATGCCTTTTCTGTATTTTGGTCAGGCAGCGGGTAGCCGGCTAGCCCATCTGAACGAGGCACCTAGGTGATGTTTGCCTGAAAAATGTTGTTGTAGAGCCGTTCCAACGGGCAGCGCGTACTTTCTAAGGACACTCGAATTCCAGTGAAAGACCTTTAGCTCTTACACCCATGCATTTGTTTCAGCAGTCCCTCACAGAGTACAATGTGTACCGACTATTAATTAGTTATGGAGACGAGCGCTGAGTCATTGCTTTCATATCAAGAGCGCACATATCAGTTTCGTTTAGAGGTCGCATAATATATTTTACATATGAAGGACATCCGGAAAGCTTCTCGGCGGACTTGCAGTGCAAATCTTATTATTCACTGGAAGTACTTGATAGTGAGTGAAGAAGCGTCAGCCTGGGTAAGTGGGTGCTATATTTGCTTGAGAAGGAGAGAGAGTGCGCCGACGTAAATTAAAGAGGGATCTCCCTGAGTATGAAGTGGACCCATATGCGGAGGCGGATTCTGTTGAGCACCTCGACGGGCATCACTTGAGACAAAGCTTACCACTGGGTCGCAAAATCCATTCATAAAGTACTTGAAGCAATGTTTTGGGCCGAATATCAAGCAAATCATGAGTCTGTATTCAGGTCATCGTGAACTAAAATAAAATGAGGCCAGCTGCATCCACGCACAGTCCTGAGTTACAGCTAAGTTGAAGTTACCTGAGCATTGCCGCGCGTGCGCGCTTAAACTTGTGTCGTGCGTCAGCTGAGTAATCATGGCATCACCGGCACGAATGTCCGCCACTCTAGACGACGCATGGGCCACGGTGCCGCTTGCCCCTTCTCCAATTCTCCTAAGCCCCCCCTACTCGTCTTTGCCCAAAGCTTTCCAGCCTCGGATGCCATAACCTCATGAGAAACACAAGGCATCAGGATATCCCAGATAGACCCTTATTTGGCTTACAGCCTCTGCTAGAACTCCTGGGGCCTGGGTCATTGCTGCATCCAGCTGGGCTGCGACCTGTCGTTCTTATCACTATTCGATTTACGTCGAAGCTCGCCTACGATGTCCTCACTATCCTACCTTCCGTTACTTAACCGGCCGTCGCTAGTAAAGAATATTCATCTCCAGCAGACGCACCTGCTAGCCTGCTGGTAGCTTGATTCGATCTTCAAAGTCGAGGACATATAGACTTGCCTCAACTTTCCTCCTTCATTCACAGCACAGCGTGCGCACTGTCGTTTTAGAGACTGCGCTGTACGTCGCTCTATTCCAATATGTTCCTCGTACGTAGTAGCTATCTAATGCCGTTCGTATTGCGGCTTGAATTTCCGTTAAGAGTCGGCCGACCAATTGTCGTTGCAGTCCTGCGGTGTAGAACATGCACCTTGAGCACGACAGGTGAAGGTATTGTGTGATAGTCGGATGGGAAACTGTGGAGATTACGGAAAGGGCGCAAGACGACATGATCATAACAGACGGGATACGGTAGCACTTCAGTCGGACGCGGAGGGAATCAAAGTACGCACGTTTCTATGCAATAACATGAGTAATAATTGTATGTCTTTCTTACGCGCTGCCGCACAGGCTGACCAAAGGAAGAGTGTACGAAAAGAAGAGTTTCATAAGGGATTGGGATTGAAAGCTGCTCCTCCTGTATCTTAAGATACGATGTTGCCGCGCAAGTGGGCCCTCCGTTTTCAGGTCCCAGCTTATCAGTAGCTCATCACTTTCGTCGAGGCGTAGTGGACAGGCGTCAGATTCGGACAGGGCTAGAGTGAGTACGTCGTTTTTGCTGCGTGCTTGCAAATACTAAAAGAACATGCACAAGCTCTCGACTTACTTAACAGTCACTCCCCGCTCATATGCACGTCCAGCTTCTATCTTGACCGACAGTTTATGATTTTAGAAGAATGCTGCGCAGTAGGCAGATGATTCTCTTTCGCTATTGGCATTTATTAAAAACCTTTCTTTATCCACGAAATCGTGTTAAACAGGCGTAAGTAGTTCGCCCCCAACATCTAGTGTGGAAAAAATTGACTCCATGCTTTATATTTGTGGCATGGAGGCGCCAACCATTACATGTGCATTTATAAGACATTTGTTTTTTCTTCTTCATGATTCCCAGATGATTCCTAACCAGTGCTGCTGAGACCGCGTCCCGGGTCACGACGAGTACTGTATAAAAAGACTTTCCACTCCGTCACGTAAAACCAAGTTGTTTAAGAGACGTGCCTCAGTCACTCCTGATGCAAGATTGCTTTCTACCTGCTCGTACACTAAATACTTATAGAAGAGCGTCAGAACCAATGCAGCCCGATAGGGATGACTCGTGGGAACATCGGAGCAGGTAGTATTTTACGGCAGCCACAGGTTTGTACCTTCGTGACAAACACTAAGTTCCAATAGCGCGGTTTTCTCTCCTCTAAGGTCTCATCTGCTCAGTCGAACAAGGCTTTGATATATGCAATCACCCGGATTGGAGTTGAAGTCCAGTTCGACTTCCATTCAGCCTCCTGTGAAGCTATACTTTGCAGATACTACTTGGCTTGGAGCTCGACATGATGGCTATCCGCTTGTCTCTTTTCAGGAATACCGT